>CATIWJ010179379.1:0-11765 GCA_949640765.1 Croton laevigatus
TTTATCATCATCAACATTGCAGCATTAATAATATTAAACAGAAATCAAAAGAAATCAAAGTAACCTCCCGTCCAGAATTGATTGCTCGCATTCGGTTCTGATCTTCAATTTCCAGTTATGAATCCAATTTCTGGAAGTGAAGAGTGGTCTTCTCTGTTTTCTTCCTTCTGGTTTTCTGGTCCTCGATATCTCTAGTCCTCTCCCTTTACTTTCTTTTTTCTGCTCGTTTCAGCCTCTGGTATCACTTTCTCAACTTGGTTCTTCGTCTTCCTCTAATTTCCGGTGATGGGTTTAAGTTCTGGTGGTGAAATTATTGGTTCCTTTTCAGGTGATGAAGTCTGGGTTTCTTTCGAATACCTGAACTCTCTTTGATTTGGCCGGACTTCTCTTTCATCTCTCATGACAAACCTCTCTGTCCCCTCTGTTCTTCGTTCGTGTCGGACTATATTCTTCTTTGATTTCAAATTCAAATCCCACCAGAATCGGGCATCCAAATCTTCAAATCCCTTTCAATCGCATTTGAATCTCTCCGTAATCGGGTCTCAAACCATCATTAAATCTCCCTTTAGAATCGGTCATACCGATCTCATCTAATCTCAAATCTCTCAACTTCCCTTCTTCGTCAAGTCTCCTTTACCGAAATATGGCGTCTGCAATAACATGAAGCTCTCTTCTGAATTCAAAGTCTAAATGGTGCGCAGAAGCTTGAAATCTCCATCCAGCAAAATGCATGTTCTTTTTGCATTTTGGACAGTCTAAAAACCATATAACTAGCTTATTCAAAACGCCAGCTTTGTTTAAATTTTGAACAAGCTAAATTCCCTTTCCCCTTTAAAACGCAGCATTGTTTAGAGTTTTATTTCGTTCCTTTTTGTAAATAAGCTCAGTTATGACCTACAAAATATAAATTGACGATATAAGTGCTTTTAAAAAATAAATTATTTACCAATTAAAACCAAAAGTAAGCAATATCTCTATAAAAGTATATATAATTTCAGCACAAATCAACTTCCCCACACTTAAGCGTTTGTTTGTCGTCAAGCAAATAATTATAACTTAGTGAAAGTGTACCCATTCCACCTAGACTCGTAACAATTGAAAAACCCGGCCTCAAGAATAGCAAGCAATCATATGCATAGTGACAATTAAATATGACATTTCTTTCAAAAATAATTAAAAATAGTTAAGCATAATTACAAATAGAGCAGATACCGTGTGTGTGTGTGAATCAATACGTAAATGAAAGAAAAGATGAAATCAACTATGTTGCCTCACTCTCCCGCACACTAATCTGGAATCGCAAACAAATAGTAATTTTATTTTAAAACATGTAAGAAATATTTAACACAGAATGATTACTATAACATCTTGTAAGTGCTATTGGGTGCGTTTTACGCTCCATCCCAAAGGTGTAATCGAGTGCGTTTTACACTCCATCTCAATTTTTCACTCATTTGATTACTACAAACTGGCTTAACAACCCTTTTTATTATGCATTTGGGGAATTTTATAGTTAAGTTACCAAATTTAGGTTCAATCAAATGAGGAACACCATTTATTGACTAAAAGTTAACTCTTTTTTTTATTTTTCATAAAATGATTTTATGCCCACAGTTCCAGACTCACCATTCAAAATAAGAGGCAACATCAGTTTACGTTCATAATTTCCTCATTACATATTGATAAGTGCTCAAAATGGGTCTCAAACTCAATTCACAAATATGCCGATAAAAATTTAAAGTTCAAAACAAAGCACATTAGTCGTCACCAATTGCACAACCTTAGCTATATAATTCTGTTATAGGCCAACAACTACTCTTAGACAACATATAGGATACACACTCATTGACTAAAATAATTAAAGCACACAAAACATCCTTTCCCCACACTTAAGTGTTACCACATATGGTCATAATAATGGAAAAAAATAATCTAAAAAGGAACATAGCACAAAAAATATCTCAATGTAGCAGAAGATTTCAAAATAAAAATTAAAAATTTCAGCAAATTTTCCCAAATTAAACCCCACTTCCCCACACTTAAACGACACATTGTCCTTAAAGTGAAAGAAGGCACAAATAAATATAAAGGGTGGGTCTAAAACATAAAAATCAAAGCGGGAGGATAATAAAGAAACTGCCTTGAAAATGTTGAAAATCCAAACTTCAACTGCCGGCGACTCTCAGAGTAGAATTAAGATGTTAGTGGTATTGATCAAATGGTAAGCAACTGCAATATAGCGATGACGAAAATCTGCAAAAAGAAAATAAACAACTAAATAAATAAATAACAAAATTTAAAAACAAAATGCAAAAATAAAAACGATTTATTCAAGGCCGTCAGACTAGACTCTGTAGAACTCTGTCAAAATACAGCATCCTCCCATAGAGCGTATCATAAGATACCACTACGAGATCCTTATTCAAAAAGACCTCAAACATGGCTAAATATAGAAATTTCCTGCACAGAAAATCAACAACGTTAAATGCAAAATAATAGGCTTGGGAAAATTCACATTCAGTTCCTCAAGAAGAAGGTGTGAGGATTGTGCTGTCAATTGTAAAAATGGATCCATAAAGGTTAAATTTAAAATTGAAAGGTCAAGAATTGGTTCAACAATCGACTCCTTTACTTCAAGTTCACCTATGTCTTCTTCTACCTTATTTTCTTCCTCGTCAATTTCTACTACACATTCAGATTTCACTTCATTTTCCATTTCTATTCCTATCTTTCCTTCAGACTCAAGAGAGACATGCAAAGGAGTATTATCACTATTCATGTAACATCCCATTTCCTCATTAGCGAGTACTTTCTAGAGTTTGTCATAGCTAATGGTGTTTTCTATAGGAGTTTTGAATCTTGAGGCTTAGAGGCGTCGGAGACAATCTCGAAATACGAGCTAACATCGTCTAAGAGTTGAGGTAATCCTCTAATTATTAGTTAGTGTTGGACCTATTGGTTTGGGCTACCATATGATTGGATGGGCCTTATGGGAAGTTAAGGAAGGGATAGGCCATATTGATTTAAAAATAAAGGGGATGAATTATAGTGTTGGGCCAAGGCTAAAGCCCACTCATTAAGCCTAAAACCTAAGACCCACTTAGACCAAAAATATTTCTTCTCTTAAGGTCTAGAATCATCCACCAACATCTTTATTTTTCTTTTCCTCTTTTCCCTTTTGTCGTCTCCTCTCCTCCTACCCTCTCTCAAACTTTTCTTTCTTCTATTCATACTATCAATAACTCCAACTCCCCATCTTCTATCCACCTTAGCCGGCCCTTCCTTCAAAATCAAGAGAGAGTTATTAAGTTTTGATATCAAGTGAACTAAAGGAAAAGCTCAAGTGAGAGGTAAGCAATAACATATTAAGATAGTTAAGGTTTATGTAATGATAGGTTAGATTCTTAAAGATATATGCTAGGGATCATCAAGAATGAGTACTTAAGTTAGATCTAGCTAAAGTAAGAATCTATTAGAAACCCTAAGTTAGAAACTAAGGTTTTCATTCAATTTTTGAATGTGAGCTAAGAATTTGTGCATTCCTATAAGAGAACTTGAAACCAAGGCTAAAGACAAAGGAAAGGAGCTTGCTTAAGCTTGAGGGAAGCTCACATTTAGAGGTTTGATGCTTTAACCACATTCTTCTTGAGCCTTACCTTGATTTCTTGAAAATTTGGATATTTTGTCAAAGTTGATGTGGATTTTAATTATGCTATGGTTCTTTGGATTTTACTCTCAAAATAAGTCCTCCTAAATGTATTTGTTGTGATCTATATGTTGGAATTTAAGTAATTGATTTGATTTGAAAGTTGGTTTTGAAAATGAACAAAACCTGTCTGGCCACACAGGTGTCGCGCTCGCAACCACCACCCCTCGGTACGGTTGCCGCACTCGCGACTACTATGTGGGGAGACAGACGGAAATGTGGCATTCATCGCGCACACGACCGTCACACCCTCGTGGTTGTCGTGCTCACGACTGCCCATGCTTTTAGCGCACCCGCGATTGTCACATACTCTGTGGCAGTCTCATTCGCGAAGGTAATAAAAAAGGAAGGCCTCGCGCCCGTGACCAAGGTAGCACGCACGCGATGGTCACAGCCTTTCAGATAGATTTTCAAATGAAATTTTATGAGTTTTAAACGAAATAAGATTTGTTCTTGGAACTTAACATTTATTTATGATCATGAGAAATGAATATGAGAAAGATTATTATGAGAATTGAATGAAAACAAGAATCAACTGATAAGCATGTTATGATATTTGTAATATGAATGATTACTTGGTTTAAATGCTCATGTGGCTCACTTTAGAACGCTAGTGATAAGAATACGATACATCGTAGGGTTAAACTGCGGAAATGATATGATATTGATGAATTGATATGTGAAAACTGTATTGACGTGATAGTCCGATGGCTATACAGAAATACATGTTGAAATCGAAAAAGCATGAGATATATATATAATCTATGGTATCATTATGATATTCCGATGGCTATACGAGATATGCATAGGACCCCGATTCTTATCGTTGAGTTCTTTCTAGTGCCATAGAGCAAAGATGTGATCTAAATAAATGTTTGAATAATACCAAATCGTATTTACCTGTATTTCATTATAAATGTTTATGGTATTTCATATAAATGTTTTCAAATGATTTTATATAAATGTTTTATTTCAACTTCGGTTAAAGCATCCACTGAGCAATAGTTTGCTCAGTGAGTTTACTTGTTTAAACTCGTAGGTTGAAGATAGGATCTAGAAGCCAGTCGTCAGTTGCAGCCGGTTCTTCTCAGCACGTTAACACATTCCTTTGGGTATAAATTTTGGTTATTTTGAATATTTTAGTCCGGCATGTACATGAAATATATAGGATTAATACTGGTTATGTAACTATACTCTTTTGGATATTGGAATGTTTGTATTTATGTGAATCGTATGTATTAGTAGAACTAGTTATGTAGGATGTGGATGTATTATTTTATGAATGAATATTATAAGCAGGTTTATCGACTCACAAACTAAGAATAGTAACGCCTCTTCTAGACTCATTCGTGGGTTTGGAAGGGAAGTTACACATGTAGCCCTATTATAGGTTTACTTTGGTAAGCTTATAAGGGGTGTTACAATTCAAGCATGCATTATATTCAAATTCATCCATATCATTAAATAAACACATTATCTCCTTATGGCTTCTACGAAATAATGCATTCTCACCATAAGTAACTCACTTTAGAAAAATAGGAGAAACAGTAATTCACACACAGAAACGATAGCAATATTAGGAAAGAATGTCTAGGGATTGTAATCCGTAAATTAATCATTTATGATACTGAAAACACCCAATTGATTATTCTAAAATATTTAGTTTTTGAAAATTCGATGATAAAAAGAATTCTAATAGCTTTCTCATTCATAAAATTCAATTTATCCAAACCAAATTCTATACTTAAAACTTATATTTCTAATTCATTTTAAGTTTTTAAAATGATGAATTCAGGTAATGAAATCAACTCTCGTCATTCATTCAAAACCTAAGTCAGACTATCGGAATCGAATCATTCATCTTTAAGCTTTCAATCAATCCAATTAAAAAAATTAAAATAACCAAATGGGATCAAAGTTTAAGTCACATATCAAAATTTACTTCAAACCTCACCTAAACTACAAACAAATTTAGCTCATGTTCAATATCACAAATTCAACGAATTCTCATAGAATATTCTTGGAGTTCATCACAAAACTCAGACACATTATCAAAACCAATTCTTCGCAATTTTAACAAACACAAATAAAGAATAGAATAATTATCAAGGTTCAACTCCAATATCTAGATACAAATTAATGAAACCAGTTTATCACCATCAACATTGCAGCATCAACAATATTAAACAGAAATCAAAAGAAATCAAAGTAACCTCTTGTCTAGAATTGATTGCTCGCATTCGGTTGTGATATTCAATTTCTAGTTGTGAATCCAATTTTTTGAAGTGAAGACTTCTCTATTTTCTTCCTTCTGGTTTTCTGGTCCTCGGTATCTCTAGTCATCTCCCTTTACTTTCTTTTTTTTGCTCGTTTCATCCTTTGGTATCACTTTCTCAACTTGGTTCTTCGTCTTCCTCTGATTTTCAGTGATGGGTTTGGGTTCTGGTGGTGAAATTACTGGTTCCTTTTCCGGTGATGAAGTCTGGGTTTCTTTCGAATACCCGGACTCTCTTTGATTTGGCCGGACTCCTCTTTCGTCTCTCGTCACAAAGCTCTTTGTCCCCTCTGCTCTTCGTTTGTGTCGAACTATATTCTTTTTTGATTTCAAATTCGAATCCCACTAGAATCGGGCATCCAAATATTCAAATCGCTTTCAATCACGTCTGAATCTCTCCCGAATTTGGTCTCAAAACCATCATTAAATCTCCCTTTAGAATCGGTCATACAAATCTCATCTGATCTCAAATCTCTCAACTTCCCTTCTTCGTCAAATCTCCTTTACCGAAAATGTGGCGTCTGCAATAACACGAAGCTCCCTTCTGAATTCAAAACCCTAAACCCTAAACCCTGCATTCTGGAATATAACAAATTAAACTCCTGCATTTTGAAACAATCACAAAAAATTTCTCTTCACGCGATTACTGCCCCAATTCTGTTCCTTTTTGTAAATAAGCTCGGTTATGACCTACAGAATATAAATTGACAAGATAAGTGCTCTCAAAAAATAAATTATTTACCAATTAAAACCAAAAGTAAGCAATATCTCTATAAAAGTATACATAATTTCAGAACTAATCAACTGGCGCCAAATCACAACAATAATGAATAACAATTGATTGGTATATGGTACCGTAAATCAACTGGCATATGATGCATTATACCCTTATCGCCTGGTTCGACCCTACCAAGTAGAGGTTAGTATTTCAAGGTTTATACAATATGCATTTAAATTGATTTACAAAAGGTTTCAAGTCCATTTATAATACAGTTGCTAAATGATAAACCAGTATTCAACTATTTGTAAACAATGGCATATCTTTGGACCTTTAGTCCATATTTGATCGTTTGAATACATTTTTGACATTTCTTATTAGGTTTGGTTATCATTTAGTGTTACTTGAACAATGACCATATGAATAGTGTTTTGCAAAAGGTATAGTGTCAAAAAAACCAAATGAATAGTAAATACCAAATGAATAGTAATTTCTACATTTTGGCCAATTGTGGTCCTTTGAAATGGATGTTATATAGCCTATATAAGGACTTTCTAAGTGCCCCAAAATGAGCTATATACATCCCTTTATATGTTGGAAAATCACCTGTGAAGTTTCATTTGAAAATTCAATGATTTGGTCATTTAAAATGCTAAGGGATCCATAATAGCACAATATGCACTACATTGACTCCCATTCAGCCCAAACATGGGATTTTAACGGAGATGTATTTTTTTCTTGAAAAATTGATTTTAAGACTTCTTATGGTATATAATTGAAGGAAATAGGGTCCCGTTCTCAAAATTCAATTAGCGTTTTAAATGAAAATTTGTCAAAGTTTATGCCTATTTAGGCAATTTTGCATGGTTTCGTTTCAATGGCTTCTTTCACTTTTCATTTGGCACATATGTATTCAAAACCACATTCTATAGTCATAACAACATTAAAATACAACATTACAAGCAATAACTCATTCGGCCACATCAAGAAAAAATTGAAGAAAATAGACAATTTCTAAAGTTAATGTACCAAACCTTGATTTTTGCTCTCTTTGGCTATTCAATGGCCTTCTTCACCTCTTTCCCTTTGATTCCTGCACAAAAATCATCTTTTAAGTTTAGGGCATAAACCCTAGAATTCCTAACACATGCCTCCCTAATTGATTCTTACAAATTCTACTCAAAATCAAGGTAACTAAAGCTTAAAACTACTTAATTCAAGTCTAATTCCATCATCTTCAACCTTCCACCTTATGGACATATTTTTCACTATTTACAAAAGTTAGGGTTTATGACATAAACTTAAGGAATCAAGAAATCAATATTAGATATAGGCCTAATCATGCATAGAACTTGGAATTTTAGCTAAAAATCATGAAAAATCAACTTGAAAATTATGATTTACCTTAGTTTCTTTTTTTTTCTTTTTCTTCTTCCCTTTGCCATGGTGTGTCTATGGTGGATGGCCAAATTTTGGTCATTTTATGTCTTAATCTTCCTTTTATATGTCTTAAAATTAATTTAATTTTTATTTAATTTATTCCTTTATTTTGATTGTTTTTGGAGTCAAAGTAAACACTTTGATTGGGTTAGGTTTGGTCAAATATTTCAACCATATTTCCATGTCCAAAATGGTGCCTATACTTGTCCTTTATGCTCACTAACTCCCTCCTTGCCAAATGACCAAACTACCTTTCGTATAAATCTCGATATATCCTTTTATACGAGCATTTTCGGGAAAAACCGTGCCTTGTCGTTGCGACTAGTAAACTCCCGAGATTTTATATTTGACATCTTTTATAGGCACTACTAAGAAATTACGAGAGTTTTTGAAAAATTCCGTTTAGGTCCTTGACATTTTCCATAATGCCCGATGAGTCCCGTTGGCGTACCTTTGCCTCCGGATGCGATGATCGTCGATTCAAAACCTTTATTTATCATATATTTCTTGCTATTTACATGTATTTATAACTTCCCTTAATGTCACCCATTATGACCTTACTATGACTTGAGCACGTTTAACCTCGAAGTCCCAATGGGTTTCGAGGCCATGCTCTAAACTTGGGCGTCTATTCAATATATACAGTAGACAGATTTACAATTTCGATTCCCTCTCCTTTTTTACCGATTTCTCATTCCCTTTGATCTGAAAAGTGAAAGAAGTATGTCAAATAGGGAACCAGTGAGAAGCCGAGACGACGGTTGTGCGTTGGTGGTGCTCGTTTTTTGTGTCAGTAGTGAAGGAAGGAGAAGAAAACGGAGAAGGAGGGGGAAAGAAAGAAAGAATAGAGAGGCATAGATGAGCGCCATAGGTTAAGGAAATAAAGAAAGAAGGAAATTAGGTTTAGACCTTTTATACTTGAGTTTTAACCAATACAACATAGTTTTGGAACATGCTCACCAGAACATGCTCGTTTACACAAAAATGATATATCTCGTGATACAGCTCATTTTTACGTGAAACATGCTCAAGCTCGGCTCATTTATTAAAAGAGCTCGATTATTGAGTTCAAGCTTAGCTCATTTAGCTAACGAGCGAACACATATGAGCATTTAGCGAGCCGAACATCGAGCGAGTCACAAGCAGCTTGACTTATTTGTAGCCCTACTTGGCAGTGGCACTTTAGCGCATGCAACACTCAAGGGTCATATGTAACAAGAAGACTTTTGAAGACCCCTACATTAGCAACACTTAGACCCTTGCCTGAGCTACTTTTACCAATTACACAGCTACTAGTTAAATTCAAAATTTTGGCTATAGTTTTAAAAGTATTTAAACTGCTTAATTATTATGCATTTAATAAATTAATAAGAAAGTAACCTTTTATAGATTATTTTATACTTGATTTGTACAGTGTAGAGTATAATAGAGCTAATGTATGTAAAAATAATTCATAACTAAATGTATACATCTTTTAAATAGAATTTTATTGGAGTAACAAAATATGAAACAACAGTTAAATAAAGTTAAACAATTATAAACAAACATAAGTAATATTTTAAACGTACATAAATAAACTTTAAACAAACATAAATAGAGACCAATAATTTTTAAACAGATATAAACAACCAAATTAGCTACGTAAATACGCTCTAAAGGTTGGTGTAAAAGCAAAGTTTTTATTTTACCAACAATTGAAAGTTTTTTATTTGAAACAACAAAAGATTGAATATAAAAATAAACAAAACATAACTAAGAAAAAAAAAAAATAAAATAAACAAATAATTTATAATAAGATAAAATATTAAAATAATTGAAAAAAAAAACAATAAATAAAAATATAATCTTTTTATAATTTGTTGTGCAAATATGACCTCACTGTTTTCAATTTTGAACAAACATGTTCAATTTGTTATGCAATAATGATATTTTAAGTTTTTGCTATTATGTTCTAGTGTTTGTAAAGAAACTAAAGAGGTCTAAATAGCAAATATAGAGAAGTTGTTGGTTAGTTTGCAATATCTCAACTTGCATATAAGGATGTCCAAAAAAAAAAAAAAGATAATCACATTTAAGCAATGATAAGAATGACTAAAACAATTTTTAAACCAACATAAATAATTTTTAAATAAACATAAACAAATATACTAGCTCTGTTTCGATGAAATAAGGAAATTACAGCAAATGCGTATTTCAACAAAATAGAGAAAGTTGATAATTTAGATATATATATTGGATAAAATGTCATATGAGTTATTTTTTAGTGTACGTCGAGCCAACTCTTTTCACTGAGTGGATGTGAGTTGTCTTTTTTTAGAACAAAATGAGAAGATAAAATACGGAAAACTATCTTTATTGAAACAAAGGTAATAAATAATTTTAACAAACGTAAACAATTTTTAAGTATACATAAACTATTTTTAAACGAACATAACCCATGAACCATTATCATTTCTTAGAAGTGGTTGATTAGTTTGAAATACCACAAATAGCATATAAAGTGAAATTGTTGGTTAGTTTGGAATAACTCGAATACCACATAAGGTTGTACAAAATACTTCAAAAAATTTAAACAATGATAAAATGGACATAAATAATTATTAAAAAGATATAAAAAAATTTAACTAGACATAAACAATTTTTAAAAACAAATAATAATTTTTAATTAGACATAAACGATTTTCAAGGGATATAAATAAATTTCAAACAAATATATGCATGAAACCATTCTCTTCTTTTCATTCACCACTATGTTAAATTATTATTTAACTCTTTCCATTTCTGTTTATTTAACAAAAAAGAATAAATGAGCTAGAGTTGTGAATATTCATGAATTTTATCAACTATAAAAAATAGTAGTGATAATGTTTCACTTATTTTTTTCCCATTTTTGGACTTAATATGTTAATTATTTATTTTACAATTTTATAGTTTATTACAATAGTTAGTTATGTAAATTTTCATATATCCTTCTAAGAGTAGTTTGAAACAGACATAAACAGATAAAAATAAATTGAAACAAACATAAACATGTTTAAAATAAACATAAATAAATATCAATAATTGTCAAACATATATAAACATGTTTCAAAAAAACATAAACAATTTAGAAACAACATAAACAAGTTTGAAAATAAATATAAACAGACAATCAGACATAAACAAATATAAACAAGTTTGAAATACACATAAACATATGACACAAATCATTTTTAAACATGGATAAACATATACAATCCATTTTAAACAAGCATAAACATAGATAAATAATTTGAAACAAGAAGCAGTGAGGCAAGAAATATGATGGGTGTCGAATCCACCAAAAATAAAAACCTGCTCTTCCAAATTAAAATAAAGAAACTTGCAAATAGGGTGAGAAGGGTCGAACCCAAAGGATTAGCCTTGCCCAAGGCTAACTAGAACTGAAACAGAAAACTAAATATTAAAGTAAACGGGGAATTTTTAAGAATTGAAATATTAAAAATGAAAATAGACAGCAAAATAAATTAAATACCGAAAATCAATGGGAAATGAGCTCAGTCAAAGGTAATTCTTGGTATGAAGTTCATTGGATTGATCATTGACTCTAAGATAACTCTTCAATTAAATATTACAGACAAGTTATA
>CATIWJ010179387.1:0-16333 GCA_949640765.1 Croton laevigatus
TTGTTTACAAATGAAGCTCTTAGTTTTCTGTAGTTGTATCAACCTTCAAATGGCTATATCAATGGGTATTTATACCCAAAAGTGAAAATATAGCCGTTGCTCCTTGAATTGAATATTTTAAGAGTTTTGACAGACTACTCCCTCTAGTAGGGCTACTCGATCGAGTAGTAGAGAGAAAATCTCTCAACGGTCATGTAACGGGTAGATGACGTCAGCAAATATTTAAATAAACTAGCCGTTGTGCATGATGATGGAGGTACTCTATCGAGTTCCCCTCCTACTCGATCGAGTTGATGAGAAAAAATAAATGTTGATGAGGCTACTCGATCGAGTTCAGTGAGGTGTACTCGATCGAGTTCAAGGGTAAATCTGGGTACTCAATCTACTAGGCTGCTACTTGATCGAGTAGTCTGCTTCTGTAACTTTTGGACCATCCTACTTGATCGATTTGATGGTACTCTATCGACTTGAATGTTTCTGGAACTTTTGGAGGCATTCTACTCGAGCGACTTCATGGTACTCGATCGACTTCACTGTCTATTCTTAAGGACTTCAATTCTTTGCAAGTTTTATTATCAATCTTCACTTATTTAAGCTCGAACTTGCTAGAGCTATACTTAAACACTTGAAATAACATTAGTAAATCACAAGTTCAAGTAAGTTTATCAAATAATCAAAACCAAGGGATTTTGGCATCCCAAGTCAACAAATTTGAGGAAGTGTAAAACATGAAAATTGTAGGTTTATATGTCTAGTTTATGCTTATAAACCAGTTTTGGCAGAAAGTTAGTATATAAGAAGTTATACCTAAATAACTGAAGGGTGTGCCCTGTGCATGTCCAGAATTGAAGTTGAAATTTGGCTAGTAATTTGACTAAGATAACAATGTAATTTGAGATAAAGATAGAAGATAAAAATGTTCCCCTTTATGTTAGCAAACTTTAGAAGTTAGAACCAATTCAATTGAATTAGTAATGCAAGAGATATGATTGAAGGAGTAACAAATGTGCAAGCTGAACGTTAGAACCAGGACAGGACAAGACCTATAACTTAAGGCCACAAATTGAATATGTTAATGACATAATTAGAAGTTATCGTAGAAGACAATCTTGCGCATAAACATGTTAGCTAACTAGAGAACTAAGAACCACTTCATTTAGACTTGTAAATAAAGAGTTATGGCTAAGTGAATGTACTATGCGCAAGAAGAAATTAATAAATGCTTGAGACATTGTATGTTGGGTTTTATTTATAGAAGTCAGAAATGAATTTAAAAATATATGAGGAATGAAGGTATAAGGAGGTTGCCAAAGTGCTTGCATTGTAATTTTTATGTAGGATTCAGTGTAACACCCCTTAATCCGACTATTTATAGTCAAACCAAGATGTGCCACATTACATATTACATGGTAAACATAATATAATCTACAAATATTACAATAAGGGTACAAAATTTTTTTTCTTCTTCTATACTTTAAATCTTCAGAGTCTGTCTTGATCTTCACAGTATATGCCAACTAAATTTTGTGCCAACTGTCTAATCTCAGTATGCCCATGCTAAGTCTTCGGAGACCTACAAGTTTAGAATGAACCAAACTTGCTGAGCGATTTACGCTCAGTGGATACTTTAACTATGATAAATAAAAACAATTATAATGCACATACTAAAATTTCAATTTGCACTTTATTTCAAAAATATTCAATAAATCAAAAACATATTCTCAATAATTCAAATAATATATAATTCAATCAAAACTGTAATCATATTAATAAATAAACCAAATAAAATACTTTTGAACTTATTTCGTTATCTAAATTTGCTCTATTAGGTATTATGGTGAAATTAGGGATAAAGTTACTGTATTTGATATGTAATTTCATATAACTCTAGGCCGTAGCCGAAGTATCCTTTGTTTCACTGTAATTTATCTCGCTGTAATAGCCGGAGTAAATCAAAATCTCAATTCATTTAAACGGCCGTACTCAAATCTGACCCATCGTGGGCTCTATTCGGTATTTCCAAAGTCTAATCAAAATTTGACTTAGTTGGTCGCAGTATTGCTCAGTATATGATGCATCATACCTTTATCACACTAGTTCAACTTATCCCAAGTAGAGCATAAAATATTTAATGAATAAAAGAGAATTTATTCGAGATCTGAGTACAAAATTTTACTGTCTTTATCCATTACTGAATTCAGAAATAAATTGTATCAAAGCAAATTCCATCATAAAGTTTAACATTTCAAATCAACATATTCATCATAATCTTTCCAAAACACATTCACATCAAATACTAATTTCAAAGTTATTAATTCATCATATTTTTCAAAATACAATAATTTTGCAAATCATTATTTTCATTCCAACATACTTAAACTTAAAATTTACTATATTTTCTATCGAAAATAATTTATTCTTTTAAATAAAATATATTCTTATAAATCCTTCCTTTTCCTTTTAAATACTTATTTTAGAATTATTGCTATTCTTTATATTAAATATCTTTCCATAAAATATTTTTCTAAATTACTTTAGGTACATTATTTACTTTAACAAAATTAACTTTATTAAATATATTTACTTTATTAAGATAACTGTGTTAAAATTTAACTTAATTAAACTTGAATAATATTTTGAGAATAAATCCTTTAAAATTTCTTTATTACAAATGATTTTATTTAATAACATACTTGATTAATTAATTATATCATTTTAAAAAGAAATAAATCTTTTGTCCAAGTACTTTGGACTATAAAATAATAAACCTTAATTTTAAATCATCTATATATATTTATTTATTTCCTAAGTACTCGTATAAACATAACAATAATAATAGTATCCACTTAAAAGTAATACTTTCTTAAAATATTTCAAAATTAATTTAAATTGTTATTTAATAAATATTAACTTGTAAATTAAATAATTAATAATGTAATTAAAATTTATATTAAAGAATATTAATATTTTTTTTAATATATTCATATATACATGTTACTTAATTAGATATAGTAAAAATATACATATAATAATTATTTTTATAAATTTGAATAAGTTAAACTCGTATTTTATTCCAAAGCTTACTAATTATTTATTAACATATTATAAATATTTATAAACTTATTCGTTTTTATTCATTTATTACTTGGGTCAAATTCCACATGGATGGATTCCAACTATTTAATAAAAATTCAATTTAGTCATTTTAATTATATATAACACTTAAACAAAATTTCCAATTATCACCTTTTCTAATTTTTCACTTAATAATTAAAACATAAAAGTCACAAATATCATAAATCATCAATCTCAAATCCAGTCATCAACAAATTTAATGATGCATAATAATTTAAACCATGAGTGAAATTTAAACCTGTTTATAGTAAAGTATCAAACATGTAACATCCCATTTCTCCTAATTAGTATTTCTTGAGTTGTTGTAGCTAATAATGATTATTATAGGAATCTCGGGTTCCGAAGCGTAGGACGTCGGAGTCGATCTTGGAGCTCGTACTAGTGCCAACTAATGTGAGGTAACTCTCTATATATCATATAGTGGTTGGATATAATTAGAAATTGGACTAGTATATTTGGAGTAAGGCTAGATAATGTTGGGCCTAAATAAATAAAGAAATAAGGAAAAAGATGAGAAGAGTATGGATAGGGCTAAGCCCATTCATAGGAGCCAAAATTGTGTTGGTGCCGTGGCAACTAAGAGGGGGGGGGGGGTGAGTTAGTGGCCTTAAAAAAAAATTTAAACGGAAATTCGGTGGTTTGAATAAAAGGATTTTATAGTGGTTCGGCTATAATCTCGAGTCTACGTCCACTTTTCCAATCCTAGAAAGGAATTGGTTTCCATTAAACACCAATGGGAAATACAATGAGGTTTTAGGAAGTTTACCTCAAACTTAGTGTTTAAAGCTCACACCAAAATTTACAGCAAACAAAGGATGAGTTGAAAGCTAACTCACAACTATAACAACAAATGAGTGTTGGATTTAAGGATGATCCAACTAACACTAATAAAAGGATTTGATTTTTAAGATGAAAGAATGTAAAGATTTTAAGATAATAAGTGCAGCAATTTTGAGTATTTATACCTAAAAACTTATTGTTCTGCAGGTTACAGATGGGTCATGACCGAGACATCATGGTCGCGACCGCGACTGATCAAAAGTTCTGAAATCGGCTAAGAATATTCTCTGTTTCAACTTGTAGCATCTTATCTGTCGCCCAATCATTTACTGACATTTGTCTAGTCGCGACCAAGACTCCATATGTCACGACCGAGACTTGACACGTGGATATCAACGGCTCTTTTAATTTGAATTTTGCCCAATCATCCACTGAAATTTGTCGGGTCGCGACCGATACTTGTAAAATGGCATCAACAATATATTTGAAAGTAGTGGGCGAGACTCTGGTGAGACATGGAGTCGCGAGTTGTCCAGGGGCTGCAAGAAAATTTTGTTTTGATGAGTCGCGACCGTGAGGATCATGTCTCGACCACGACTCTTGTGCTGGGGCTTGGTGGCGACCGAGACTTTGGTGAGACACTAAGTCGCGGCCTGTCCAGGAGCTTCACAAAATTTTGGTGAGTTGAGTCGTGACCGTGACAAAGAGTCTCGATCGCGACTCCTGTGCTGAGGCTGACCACTCTGAAGGCTGAAGAGAAATTTATGCTTGTTGAGTCGCGGGTGCGACCTTGTTGCAATATTGCTACATTGCTATTTTTTATTCGAATCTTGACCTAGATTGCTTTGGTATGATGAGTATAATCTGATAAAACATTAAAACACTTGAAACATCATTAGTAACTTCACAAGATCAAGTATAAGTTAGTCAAACAATCAAAATAAGAGATTTTGGAACCAAGACACAACACAAACTTTCGTGTCAGTGAAAGGAATCATCCGTTTCTCCTTTTATTACTAGCTCACTGCTGTCCATAACTCCTTGTCCCTTTGACGCTAAATCAGTGGCCCCAGAAACCTGCATTTTTCTGGATGCAGCAAAAAGGTGCAGGTCAATGGAGGAACAAAAACAAGATAGTAGCATAAAAAATCATGCAAATATCTTAGCAATATTATACA
This sequence comes from Croton laevigatus, assembly GCA_949640765.1. Lineage (NCBI taxonomy): Eukaryota > Viridiplantae > Streptophyta > Magnoliopsida > Malpighiales > Euphorbiaceae > Croton > Croton laevigatus. Next base: position 5,094 of record CATIWJ010179387.1, read on the forward strand.
GAATACAATATACAACTAAAACAAAAGCATCCGGAAATGGCAACACAAGTCAAAGCACACAAATGTTGAACCTGTAAATGTCTTCAACTAGTTTTGCCACCTCTTCCTTCCCAACAGCACTCTTCTTTGCCAGTGCCTTTGGAACTACAAGCAAAATAATAAATACTATACTCAATCTCAAGTCGAACAAGATGGCATACAGGATCTCTCTTGGATGTATGATACAAAATGAATAGACAACACTAAAATAAATTAACAAATTTCATAAATAACAACCCAAAACCCATTAATCTCAATCCCTAGAGGGAAACATAACCAAAAAGATAAAATGATTTTAACTATTAAAACAAATACTAATATGTTATACAGGTACATTATACATAACAATAAGGAATTGAGGCTCTCAAGATTCCTCATAACGCTAAACCAGAAGTCTGAAACAGAAGCAAGAAAATTTTACAAATCAACACCATTGATAGATGCATACATATAACTAGAAGACACTGGATGATTCCATATGTCAACCACACAAATTTAGCACAAAAAGAAAAAAGCCATTTAATAATTCCATCAAATTTTACTTCAACTTATAATAGCTTGAATAAATTTTCAGAGACTGCAAAAGCATTTTATTAATATTAATCAAAGTTTACATTATTCCAGAAGCTATGGAACAAAATGACAAGAATTCAAACTGTTTTTCCAACTGGTGATGTTATTTGTCTGTCAGGGACAGCTATAAACCTTGATGGCACAATAAGCATCTACAGATATATTAGTGGAAAGGATCATAGCAACTACAAGTTATGAGGCCAAGATAAACCAGAAAGTACATGACAACAGTAGATAGCATGACAATTATACACACAAAAAAAAACCATTAAATTCTGAATAAATCAACTTATCCATGAACCAAAACCACCTCTTACAGTTAGCTTCCTTAAGATAACAGATATAAGGTGCAAACATTTATTAATAAATAAGTCACACAAAGGAATGTTTACCTTGCTCGTCTGAGAGAGCGCCTAATATTCGATCAACAAGATCCTACATATTAATCACACAAAGTTACACAACAGTAAAACTGAAGCTCATGGGCTGTATACAAATATAACATGATAAATTTTACACTTCATGGATTAAACAGAACACCATTCATGCATGAACCATCACCAAGATTAAATTAGCGAGTAATATGGACATTTTCGAACATCGTTTCTTCTTTTTTTTGAAATACGGGAAAAAGCAGCACATAGAATATCCCAGACATCTACCTGCTTCTTCCCCTGCTTTGATAAACCTAACTGTGTCAGAACATCCTTGAGCTCTTTTATCCGGAAATATGCCAATTTGTCCTACAAGATAAGTGGAAATTTTCACAATTTTTTATTAAAAGAAAAAACAGAGAAAAAATGAAATGATGGCTCTATGATGCGTTACTTTCAAGCAATAGGAAAATTAATCATGTTGAAGTATTATGAATCTTTCTTTTATTCCTGTTTCTTCAGAGGCATTATTGGTAAGAGAGATTAGAATCACAAATAAGCTGATGTGGACTAAAATCACCATAAACATATATGAAGTTGGGAATACACAAACATGAAATTTGAAAAAATGCATAAAATTTACACATTGTAATCATAATTGAACTATTCAGAAGAAATAGCTAGATAAGTAGGCTTAGCAACAATCAAGAATACAACATTTTTAAACGTCTGCCCCCAGAGTAGAGGTGCAAAACTACTAGCCCAGGTAAATATAACAATTAATAGACATAAAATTACTCAACTGTGCGAGTAAATAAGCTCAATCACAAATTACAACCTACTAAAATACTATTTCTACTATTCCATCCTAATCATCCACTTCAAGAGAATTCATAACACCTATTGCAACTTTAGCATGAAAAAGTAGCAATTAAACTGCGACAACTAAACAATAAACACATAGCCAAACCATGTAATCATACATAAATTGCCTCGTCAACTATATTTTAAACTTACTGCCTTGATACTGATAGAAACATGAGAAGCAAAAGAACTAAGAAATTGAATAGAAAATATATTTATCGGAACAAGTATGATACCTTGCAACTAGTCACCAAATCCATCTTTTGACCTCCAAAAGCTTGAAGCCCCAATTCAGTACCCAAATCAATACTTTAAACCATCGATTACTCAATTGGCCAACCAAACCAGCCCATGCACAGTCTCCAAAGAGAGATCTATCTATTTCGAAATTTTACCAAACAAAAAATAATCAGACTAACCCCAAAACCAAAACTATAAAACAGCAAACAATCAAAACATTGAACAGAATCGTAATCAATACAACAACTTACAAGCCGCCGAATTGTAGGATAGAAGAGAAGAATCGGTTAGGGTTTGAAGATTTCAGAACGCCGACTTCTCTTCTCTCTTTGGTTGGGTGTGGAGGTTTCGCTTCCAAAGCGTTTATTTTCTCTTTTCTTTTTTTCCAAATTTGACCAAATGGGAAGAACATCAATTACAAAAGATCCCGGACCTATCGCCGTTTATCAAATCCGGTTTATCAAAAGGGCACACGTCCGGGTTTGGTTTCGGTGCGGTTGCGTGCGTGCAATGTAATGCGCGTCCAAGTTATTCTTCATTTAGGGGCTACGTGGAAATTTCTAGCGTGGTTACTTTTGTCTCTTGTTGTAGATTTGAGCGGCTGGTTTTCGTCCACGTCGGAAGCCAACAAGGATCAACTTCGTTCATTGGATAGTGGAGTCCTTTACATGGAAAAAGTCATTGGGGATTTGTTGATACAGATTTTCTTGATTTTGTGTTTTGAAGGAAGATGAATATAATAAATGTGAATTTATTTTTTTCTTTTTTAACAGAGATATATTAATTTATTTAAGTTAATAAACCAAGATTATCACCCAAATAATTTTAGTCTCCATAATTATTTTGAAAAAATTATAATTTAGTCCTTTATTTTTATAAACTATTAATTTTTTTCTTACTTGCTTCACATGAAATTACTCATTGTTAGATTTTAATATTTTTTATTTTAAAATCTTAATAATTATTTATATTATAGTTATAAAATTATTATTTTAAAATTTTGGATCTGTCTAATTTTTTTATATTTTATTTAGAATAGAAAAAAAAATATATTAATAAAAATTGGAAAGAAATTCTAAAAATTTCGGTAAATATAAATAAATTAAAAAATAATTAATCTTCAATAACAACTATATAAATAATAGTATAACAATTGATTTCATAAATTTGGTTTGAAAAATAGTAGAATAATTAATTTGATAAAATTGGTTTAAAAAATAATTAATACTTATATTAAATTAAATTTTGTATCATGGGTGAAATCAAAAGTTAAATATTTGAAGATACTCTTATTGCGGAGATAGAACTAATTGACTCTATCAAAAGAAGAAGAAGCCTTGAAATTGTTAGAATTAAACTACATGCATCAATAATTTTCTTAAATGATTGATTTTGTTTTCTAACACTTTCTGCTTCTTTTTCTTCGGGTCATAAAACCTACATAAAAATTTAAATCTTACACTATATTAGAAACCACAGCCGTCATGGTACCTAAAATTTAATGTGAACAGTTTCAATAAATGCAAACCAAGACCTTCATGTTCAGGAGGTGTCCTTAGAGATGATGATACTAGTCAAATTCGCTGCTTCTTTCACCATCATCTAAGTATTTCGGACTTCAGTTGAGCAGAATTACCAGTCATCCTACAAGCTATCAAGATTTATGCTTTATCTACTTTTAAGCACTTACATTTAATCATTGAATCAGATTTTCATAATGCTGTTACCTGCATTTTAGAGCCGGACAAAAGACATTGGTCTTGGAGGGATGTTTTTAATTTATTTGACGGTATCATTGGGTCATTGATTTCAGTTATCTTCATTCAAATTAGCATGAATAAAAACCATTTGACTGATTTTTTTTTGCTAAGAAATAGGTTACTACTCAAGAAAATTTCTTAGCATGGTTATAGACTGTTATCTCAAGAGTTTTTCTCATTACCTAGTTGTCACGCCTTATCTAGTATTATTTTAGTAAATTATGAGTTGTCATGTGTTGATAATAGTTTCAACAGGATTTTCAGGACTCGATGCGTAAGAGCTCTGGGATTGACATTGGGAGTCATACAGGTGTAGGAAGGCTTTAAAGGTAAAGTTGACATTTGATGTTTGAAGTATTATTGAGAAATAAAGTAAGTAGGGCCCTATTAAAAATGGAAGAGAAAAAGAAATAGTTCTTGTGTTGGGCTAAAGCCCACATTCAAATAAATATGATAAAATATTAATAAACCATTTAAAATATCTTCTTTCACTCTACAAAAGTATAGAATTCTCCACATTTCTTTCAACTCCACCCGTCCACTCCCCTCTCTACTTTCATTTCATCACTTCTTCCATCCTTTCCATCATCTTCATCTTTTCCATTTTCCCTCTCAACTCTTAGGCCGGTCACTTCACTCAAAACCAAGAGGAGATCTTTAACATCTAACATCCAACATCCAAGGAAGATTTAGTGATTGGAAGTAAGGATTTAAATTAGGGTTTAGACCTTTTTTTCTTAGTTAAATGTGGGAAGATGTAATAAGTAGCTAGGTTAAGTGGTGAGCAGATCTAGTAGATCTCCCACTAGAAATGCTAAATCAAGTTAGAAAATGGTGAAATGAGTTAAGATCTAGCATAATAATGGAAATCCTAAGAGTAAAGGGTTAGGATTTTTGGTTATCTTTCAATTGAGACTAAAATGTGTTGTTTTTATAGGAGTTCAAGAAGACAATGGAGTAGAGAAAGGAAAAGAAGATGCCTAAAGTGAAGGAAGAGCTTAAAGTCAAGATTTGGTACTTTAATCACTTTTATTTTAACTTATTTTTAAGTTTACTCAAAGAATGTTGGTACATTTGTGTTTATTTTTTATGCTGAGCCAAAATGTGGTTTTGATTATGCCTTAAGTTTGAAATAAAGCATGATGTAAACTTCTATGTGATTTTATCCATGGAAATGATGTGTTTTAGAAATGTGAAAAAAGGAGCAATTTTGTAGCTTAAGATGTTAGCTTTGAAATGTCTTTTGAATCATTCAATTTGGTTTTATAAAACAAAAGTTATGTTTAAATAACCATGGGGATTGCAGACTAGATTATCATCTGGATCACTCGCGAAGTTGGGATAGAGCACGCGATCGACTTTGTAGGCTATTTTATTTATGTCTCGCGTGTGACACAAGTATCATGAAAGAGTCAGACAGCATGTCACAGCTCGAAATTTATAATCCTTAAATAACATAAATAAGAAAAAGGACAAAATTAAAATTTATCAATAATATTAGACTAAGTGGAAATTATTTGTATTAAATTTCAATAATGAGTTATTTTAAGTAGGTTTATTGAATTAAATGTCTAGATGATAATCAGATTGAAGAAATGGATATTTTAAGTATAATATTGTATTTTTCGATTCCGATGGCATTTTAGTCATTTTAACCATAAAAAAATTATAAGTTTGGAATTAAGTCTTAAAATATTAAAATTTACAATCTAGACTTCGTGACGATCATTTTAAGTATAAATTTGCTAGGTTTCGGTAATCGGTCAATTTTTACTCACACCGGATAAAATACGGTAAAACCGTAAATTCAAATTTACCTTAGTAAAATATTAAACCAAGTTTAATATAATAAAAGGAAGTAAACACTTAGTAAACCCTTTATAAATCTTAAGCAATTATAAACATTTGTAAGCAAAGGTAAATCAACCTAAATAAAATTGGAATTAAGTGAAATTTAAGTAAAATTCAAGTGAAATTAAGTGTTCAATTTATAATTGGATTACATATTACTCAAGAGACAAACTTGAGTAAGAATTTGTGACATTTTTATGAAGTGTTAAAGACATAATATGAATGATTTGAAAAGAAAATGGAAAATGGACAAAAATGAAATTAAAATTAAAATGTAAATTAAATTCAAATGTAAGTGAAATTCAAATGTAAATGCAACTTGCCAAATAGTATAATTGAGGCAGAAGATTAATGGAAATAATGGAAAGTAAGTGAGAGACAAAAATTGAAATTTATTTTTAAAATTTAGTGAATTTATCAAAAAGAAAATAGTAAATAAAATAATTAAAAGCTAAAATACAAATCAGATAATGTAGAATGGTCTATAAATCAACCCTAGAGGTCTGAGAAGTCATTAGGATGCCCAAAATTTCGGGTAGACATTGGTATTCAAATTGGGTAAAAACACAAAATTATAGGTCATTGCCGTTTTTTAAAGTTGTTGCCTAGAGGGAGTGTCATTCAGCGAGGCGTGCCGGGGAAGGGATGCGTCGTTCGACGAGCTGCAGTGCAACATGACCGTGTCGTCTTAGGCGCGCCTTTGCGGGAAAATATCAACTTGGTCCTTGAAATTTCCATTCATCCCTCCACCCATATTTTTATTAGGTATTGACCCCTAAAACTTATTTTAGCTCTTCAATTTCATCCAATCAATTATTAATTTAATAAATTAAGTTTATTTTTAAAATTAAAATAATTTTAGAGTATTAATAAATTAATTAAAAGCTAAGATTAAATTAAATATGGTTAAAATAAATATTAAAAACTGAGTTTTGAGAAAAATATTATAAAATAAATATTTTACGAATTAATTAGTGAAAAATCTTAATTGATATTAAGATTAAATATTATGTGGACAACAAGATTAGGTCTAAAATACTTATAAAATAAGTTCAATTTAATTACTTTACAATAATTATTGAATAATATTTATTGGACATTTATTTGGACAATTTTCAAATTGATATTATTTTAAGGACAATTAATAAAAGATTTGATTTAATAATTATCCAAATTCAAAAAATAAATAAACAAAAATGGCATTGAATACCAATATATGGACAATAACTTATGACTTTGGATATGTATAATGATAGAACAAAGGACAGATCGGGGAATTAAGGGATAGAAACCGTATAGATGGAGACCGAGATTTGATACTTTAATTTTGAAAAGCTATACTTTATTTTTTGCATAATTTTAATATTTTGTATTAAATGATTATATGGAGTTATTTGGATTTAATGTTTATTTATGAGATAGTTATGATTTGTTCAAATTATAACTTTTATTATCAGGATAAATAATTAAGATTTTCTTAGATTGAATAATCTCTATAGTTCAGTAAAAATAATAGTCTGATAAATTAATAATTTTTAAATATGTGCTATGTAAGAAAAATTTAATTATTATTATTATAAAAGATATGTTTCATTTAGAAAAGATATTTAAAAATATAAATAAGTATTTATATAAATTGAGTCTTTAAATAAGTATTTACAAATTATCACTTGAATATTTTATAAATCAAGTTATGCAAGAATTTGTAATTAAAGTAATATTTTATTTAAAGTGATTTTTACACCGGAAACGAATGTTTTTGGAAAATAATTATTTTAAAAGAATCTAAGTTTATTTTGGAGAAATTAAATACCTAAAATAACTTTAGAAATATTTTATAAAAAGATATATAAATAAAGAGAGTTTAAATATTTTGAGAAGTTAAAATTTATTAAAATGTTTTAAGAAAATATTATTTAAAAATAAAGTATCTTTTGTTTAACTATTTTGAAAAAAATACCCTTATTAAATATTTTGAGAAAATATTATTTTAAATACTTAATTTTGAGAAATTACTATTAAGAAATAAAGTAAAGTTTTAAATAGTTTTGAATAAAAATAAAAATAAAAATGAAACAATAATATTTTTTTATTAAAGAGAATTAAGTTTTAATAAAGATTTATATAAAAGAGTTTTAAATAAATATTATGAAATTAATATTGGTTTAAAATATTTCTATGAATAGTATATGATTTAAAGAAAAATAATATTTAATAAATAAATACTTAAGATGAAAATATTACTGAAAAATATTCATGATGAATATGCTATAAATATTTATTATGAATATGTTGATAAAAATTTATGACTTTGAATATTTATGATAAATATATTATAAAAATATTGATTTTAAATTGAATTATCAAGTTGAATAAGTTGTAAAAAAGTATTGATTTTGAAATAAACACTTAAAATGAATATTTATGATATGAATGCTATGTTAATATTATAGATGAATATATATTTATATATGATGAAAATTATTGATTTTGGAATAAGATGCAAAAATGATATTTTTGAAAGAAAAGCAAGTATGATTCGGAAAATTCGGAATAATAACAAAATGTTTTAAGTTCTACTAGGATTTTGTTGAACTGAGATTGGGAATGATCGATCATATTCTGAGTTTTTAATATATTGCCATTGATTTGTTACGGCAACGGCTAGGAGTATTCAAAGTCGGTTCGGTTCATGACCAAACCGATCAAAAACCGATAAGAGAAATAGTACACCGAACACCGAACCGAAACTAGCTAAAACCGATAAAAGCCGAACCGATTTCGGTTCGGTGCGGTTTCAGGTTTTAACCGAAAATTCCACTACTTATTTTATTATTATTATTAAAAAATTCTAAAAATATTAAAAACTCATTCTTCTTCTTTCCTTAATCAGACTACCTAATTTTCCTCTCATATTCCTCTTTGTTTTCATCTTCTAAAATTAAAAAAAAAAAATCTAAACTATACAGAAGCAACAGCAATACAAAAAACACACAAAATTCATAATCAAGTTTAATTTATTTAACAAAATAAAGAAGAAATAAATTGGAAAAAAAAAGAAATTAGCTGAGCACGAGTAGAATATGAAGAAATTAATCTTCCATACTCCGATCCCACCATCACTGCGAACGAAATCACGATGGAAGATCTCACGGTTGAAAGACGTGGAGCTTCAAAAATCTATCAAAATCCTAAAATACCAGTGCACGATCTTCTCTCTTTCTTACTGAAAATCATTGACACTGCCTCAGATAAAGACCAAACCATAAAATTTACTCAGAGCAGAAACGACTAACATGAGTTTATCAATTTCCTTACCGGTAATTTAATAAAGCAAAAAATAAGCGGTGGAGATAATGGGAACGGCGCTTGTAGAGATCGCAACGAAGGCTCGATGGGCCTGAGGCGATGGAAATAAAAGTGGAGCTTGTGGAGATCGGAAATGCATGGCGGTCCAGAGGCGACGGAGATGGTGGCGAAAAAGAAAATGAAGAAGAAGAGGAAAGGAAGAGAGGAAAGAAAAAAGAGAGGAACAGCTACTGGTAATGAAGAGAGAGAGAGAGAGAGAGAGAGTTAGATTAAGGTTAAAAGGGAGTATAAGTTTGAAGGAGAGTAGATGGAGAGAAGAGGAGCGGCGACTAAGAGAAAAAAGTGAGGATTTTAGGGTTTGACATAGAAAATAACACTATATATATATATATATATATATATATATATATATATATATATATATATATATATATATATATATATTCGTTGCAGTTTGGTTTCAGAATGAGCCAAACCATACACCGAACCGATATTTTCGGTTTACATTGTTTATGCACCAAAAACCGAACCATTCGGTTTCAGTTCTGTTCGGGTCGGTTTCGGTCGGTTTTTCAGTTTACGGTTTTTCATGAACACCCCTAGAGACGGCCATTGTGATTGATTACGATGATGACCGATTAATGTAGCCAATTGATTGGTGAGTAATGTAACCATTTAGTGACCGCAATTTGGTGAATTATTCAAAAGAAACAATATAGCCAGTTGGAAACATAGCCAATTGGTGAGTTTATTTTAAAGTAGGTCCGTCTGAATATCTAGTAGAGTAAATCAGAGCTAATCAAGTAAGATTTTAAATAAAGCAATTTATTTTATTAAGTGATTTATAATATTTTAGTATTATTTAAAATTATGCATATACATTTAAATTATTTATGCTTTTCATTAGTTAAAGTATCCATTGAGCGTAATTGCTCAGCAAGTTTGGTTAATTCTGAACTTGTAGGTCTCCAAAAGAAGTGAAAGAAACTGGAACTATCAGGTAGCATCAGGAACACGAAGAACTTAGATTGGCATATACTGTGAAGATGAAGTCAAAATCAATAAAGGGCATTCTAGAAGCAAAAAAAAAGCGTACCCATATTTTATAATAGACATAAATTATGATCTGTATATCATATAATATGTAATATGACACAACTTGGTTCGGCTACAAACGGTCGGATTAAGGGGTGTTACACGGCAAAGCTACTGCTCGCGACCAAATGCCTCGCACGTGATGAAGTGTCACTAGAGTACGAGAGGACGACGTGGTTGCTCGCGACCAGGGGGTCTCGCATACGATGGTCTTGCCAAAGGGATGTCTCACTCGTGACCACCTGGGTCTCGTACATGTGTATCAATAAATTTTGTATTCCTGAAAAAGAAATTACAAAGAAAATAATATAGCGGTTATAATTTCTATTAAAAAATCCTCTGATTCTTCTCTTTGCAACGAACGTGACATGAGGGTCTTGATGACTTAATCTCAAATCACAAACTTTAATGAAGCGATTCAGGTGTCGTTGACTTGATCTTGAATCACAAACTTTGATGAAGACGATCAAAGGGTCATTGACTTGATCTTGAATCACGAACTTTGATGTAGATGATTCAAGAGTCGTTGACTTGATCTTGAATCATGAATTTTGATAAAGATGATTCAAGGGTTGTTGACTTGATCTTGAATCACGAACTTTGATGTAGATGATTCAAGGGTCGTTGACTTGATCTTGAATCACGAACTTTGATGAAGATGATTCAAGGGTCGTTGACTTAATCTTGAATCACGAGCTTTGAAGAGCCTTCGATCCTGGGATCTAGTGGAGGTCTTCAGGAGTTTGATTTGATAGGGCTTTTGTGTAACACCCTAATTTTTGAAATATTAATTTTAAATTAAAAAGAGATTTATGTAATAATATAAAATAATAATAATAATAACAATAATAATAAAATAAATAAATAAATTATTTTAAAAGGATATTTTTCAACTAATAATATTTAAGTAAATAAGAAGAATAGCCAAGGATATTATAATAATTTATCTTATATGTAAATAAGACAAATAGTTAAGGACAAAAATGTCATTAGTAAATTTAAGACAGAATTTTGTTAGCGGTCTAGCCAGTCTAATAGAAGTACATCATCCGTGTAATTATTTTGAAAAATAAATATACCACGACGCCCAGAAAAATATGACGAATCCAACAGCGCGGTCCGTTAATTTTTACAT
>CATIWJ010179388.1:0-10139 GCA_949640765.1 Croton laevigatus
ATGTGTATTTATTTATTTTTGTTTGTCATAAATACCCTTACTGTGTGTTACGAAAGCACGCCAATTACTGATGTAAATATTGAGCAATGACGAGGGTAGTTCGAGGATAAAAAACTAAAGCAGCTACTATAAAAGGGGAAAACCCTAGTCGGAAAAACTCATTACTTGATCTTATCTGAGCAGACAAAGGAGTTTCTCTTTGAGCCTGAAATTTTTCTCCGAACTAATCCTTGAGTCACCCTCCATATTCTATGGCTGCCGGAGGCTATTGTAAGGAAATAGACGGAGATAGATTTCGTTTTAGCCCAATCGGAAACCCGATGCTGCGATGAAGACTGCCTGCGGTCAGAGCCCAAACTTCGTTTAATCGTTTGGGCAGTGATGGCGACGCGGGCTAATTCCAAAAATCAAACATTTTTTAATATATGTATATATGTTTGTTTCATTTGATTAACTAATTGATTTGTTTGTGTAAACATAATTTGCAGGTAAAAAATGGCGAAGAAAGATTAAAGAGGAAGAGAACTACGAGTGGGCCGACGTTTTGCTCAAGATTCGATTTTCGTTTCGTTAAACGTTGATTTGTTTTTTTTATTATGTCGTGTTCATTGTTATTCAATGAAATCATTTATATACTGGAATAGATTCATTTCATAATTCAATTGTATTGATACAAAAATGCTTTTTTTTTTGTGTTTAATTTATACTGCTATATAAAAAAACATATCATGGATACAAATTGTGTCAAACCAATTTGACACATTATAGCTCAAAATATAAAATAGAAGAGCATTCTTTAATTATTTTGGAAGCAAAAGTAGAAATAATTAGCATTGTTGGTTTTGTTGTGAGGAAGCACCCCTTGCCTTGTTTTCTCACGGAACAACAGTGCGTACATAGAAAGCTTGATTGCGCCGTGTTTTCTCTCCATTTGAGGAAAATAGGGATGTAATTAGGCATCGGCCAGACAACCGTAGGGATGGTTATCCACAGATGGCGAGTCTTTCATATCGCTTGTCTACTAAATCCCATCTCACACTTTATTTCATTTTCAACTTATTCAATTATTCCACAATTTTGAAAGTGATAATTGCGTGAAAAGTGAAAGGCCTGCAACATGTTTGATGATATGCCTGAAAGAACCTAACCATGACCTGATTAACTATTTTGATTAAATAAGAAAAAATAAAGGTAAGATTCTGATATGTAGTACTTGCAAATTACTCTGAAATCATTCAACTTCGTGCAATTTTGATTACTGGTTTTTTTTTTAAAAAAAAGTTAAGAATAGTTAATTGCATAGAATTTTACCAATAGTTTGATAAAAAGAAATAAATATTACAAACCTAGAATGGGATTTCAGCCCACCAAACCTGAAAAACGATCTGGCAGTTCACTTTCACACTAACCCTTTCATACGTATGAGCATAATAATACAAAACAACAGAGAGGCATTTAGGGCCATGGCTAAAATGGCCCATTTGCTGCTATGACTGAACCTATTATATAATCAATCAATTTCTTATGTTTGTTAGTTTAGTTTTTATCTTCTTCTAGGTTATAAAAAAGCTAGAATTGTTTTCCTGTAAAGGTTTGGCCAAAAGACCAATTGGGAGGAGCAACATTATTGGAGATGATAGAATGTCCATCACTTGCTGTCACTTTAAAAGAGAGAGCTTGACCATTTAAATAAGAATTGCTTTGCCAATTCTGACCCCAGTTACGAGTCATAGGTTGCCAACTGGTTCTGCTTCCTTTAACAGAGACTGAAACTACATCACCTGCACCTCCTACATTGGTTATTAGGACTAGGTTGAAGTATGAATGACCATTTATGGTGAACCTTATTCCTCCACTTTTCCTGCACGCAACCCTGCCAAAAGAAAAATGTGTTCAAACAAGATCTTATAAATAGCACATCAAGTGAAAATTTTAATGCCTTACTTACCTTCTATATTGAACGGGGATAATTCCAGCTTTATAATGAGCAATATGTTGAAAAACAGGTTGAGCAAGATCAAAGTGTTGAAGTGGAGGATTACACCACCCTCCAGCATTACTTGGAAGAGCATTATTTGGAGGGCAAAAATTAGTTGCTGTAACAATTATGGAACCTGATAAGCACCATCCTGCATCATTTACACACTTGATTTCAAAACAAGCCCCACAGGTTAACCCATTGTTGAATAGTGCAGTGCTCAAAGCAGCTGTGCTTGTCCCATATCCTTGAGTATACAGATTTCCATACCCACAAGCTCCTCCTACAGAAAAACCAACAATTAATCTTCAATTATAAACTATAATTTATAAAAACGTGTTCTTTGATGATTCTTACCCATTGTACCAGAAGCATCACCACCTCCATAGAAAGTAGCATGAGCACTAGACCATCCACTTCCATACCCATGAATCTTTTTCGAAATTGCTAGAAGGGTTATTAAATAAATTCCAAGAAAATTCATCTTTCCTGCAAAATTAAGCTTAGAAGTCAAATTTGAGAAATTAGTGTCAGAAGTCAATTTGTGGTGGGGAAGATAAGGAATATGTAAGAGCTAAGAAGTGTTAAGTTATTTATAGAAGTGTAAAAGCAGAGGAACTAATGCTGCCAACCTTATAGGCCATATGTGTAGAATTAAATTATAGGACGAAAAAAAGGCCAAATTGATACCTATTCTATTCTATGTATTTTATGAAGTTGTCACTTTTGCTTAAAAAATTAATTGGAAAAAAGACATTTCCATTTAAATAAAATGTAAGCTAAAAATATATTATAGTATGTATTTTCTATAATATAAATATTTTTACATTACATAAGCCTGCCAATCAAACTAGCTTAATGACAAAAACAATAAGTTCATAAAAACTTAATTATCTTTTTTTAATCTTAATTATTGCATCGTTAATTTAATTAAAATTTGCTCTCAAGAATCCAAGATGCTTACACGTATCAATGTGTGCATGTGGTAGGGAAGTTTCAGATAACATAGAAGAAATGCTTGTGATTAACATGATTGGACTGAAAGTTGGGAAGTTTAAAAAACAATTTGCGCCAACTAAGTTCTTTGAATCTTGTATGGATAAGAAGGATGTTAAGAAACGACAATGCAAACCATACTTTTGATAGGTTAATTGAATCACTTGTACTAAATAAGATCTGCAATTTGGTTAAATTTTGTGTTCAATCATTAATGATTAGACAGGGACAAAACTGTCAGGATTTGAAAGGATTCAGTTGCAGAGCTGAAGATCACCAGCTCTTTAACATGCAAATCAAAAAGATTCTGATTTCTGAAGCATCTTCAGGATTTGGTGGTGTTGATATTATCATTAATCATTATAATACTAAAATTAAGTTAGGTTTATATTATCTGCCAACAATTAATAAGATTAAACACAATCAATTAGTTTGCTTATTAGGGGAAATTGAAGCATCTCTTCTCCGTTCATCATGTTTCTAATTACTTCAAAGCAATCTTAGTTGTATCCAACTGACAGTACTTCATAATTTCATACTGAAATGCTACCAATTTAAAAAAAAAAAATCAGTACCCATATCTTTACAGCTCAATGGAACTTCAAAATTAAAAGAAAATATTATTTAAATGTTACTATTAATCATATCGAAGATTATAAGAATAGTTTATGTACAGACCATCCTCTCATCATAACACCAGAGTACTGCACTGCACACTTGTGCCTTAGCCTTTCAAGTAATAGAAAAATTCACTGAAAATGAAAATATATTTACTATATTTTAAATTTATGGGTGGGTATGGGGGACCTAGCAAAAAGCTAGCTACAATACAATAGAGGTTGAAGTATAGAACAAACCGACCAAGATTATGAAAATTAATAAACAGTTAAAAAAATGAAAGTTCATGTTCTTAGCTTTCTATTTGGCAGACTGCAATGCGTTGTCTAATGTAGATAGGATAGAATTCAAAAGGGTTAATTTCACATAACTTTCTGAACATAAAGATCAGAACTTTATTATGTAAAGAGTAAGAAGAAATGACCTATCACAAGGAATAAAAACAAATGAATGGACATTGGAAGATTCCAATAGCTTAAAAATGAAAAATTATATCATATGAAAGTATAGTATTCTTAACAAATAGAAATTCACATGGGATCACATGGCCACTACTACTACTACTACAGTTTTAATAAAGTAAGTCAGTGGACCTACTTGAAGAAGGTGGAGATACCTTGGCAGTTGATACCTAGAAATCAATCAATAAAAAACAAACCCAATTTAATTATAAGACACATGAAGCTATATGGTCACTTTCCATGCACACTTGTGCAAAACCCACTAGTTCAAATTATGGAGAATCATAATTTGAGAGGTTTGCACTTCCAAACTCAGCCTGTGAATTTCATAACTGTAATGCATCTTAATTCTCAAAATATGTAGAAGAAGATATGCCCATCATTCAATTTTATTTTTTTTTAAGAATATAATTTCTATGTAGAATACATAGGATATATAATAGAATAAGGATAGAATAAGGATGTTCCACAAATCATGTAAGGACTAACAATTACAGATGTACAAGGGTTCTTAACGATATCCGAAAAAAGTGAACCCGGTTACATTGAGAAAATTCATTTAAGAGAAAGATTTCACCAAATAACTAAAGTTTAAAATCTTCTAGCAAGAAGATACATACATGAGATGAGACTACTGCATAGACATTTGGCGTCCAGTTGGTTCCTGGCTAGAAGACAAACCCATTTTTTGGAACATTTTAGAACTGAGAATGTCTCTGCCGAGTTTTCCCTTAAATGTGAAATGCCTTTTCAGGCGATTTGTTAGTGAAGAACGTATGTCATTCCGTCGCGGCACTGCCCTAAGCCAGTTTTTTCTCAACCTGTCCTTGATATGGGTAGAGGATTCAGTATTATTCTGACTTCCTTGGACCTCAGATAATACTAATCCTCTGTCTCTCCTTATGGATCTCAGGGCCTCCTGCAAGGGCTCAGAAAATGATGAGGATTCTTCAACTGCTCCAATAGTTTTCAAGCACAAGGGACAAGGAGGCTCGTGACTCTGGGTCTTTGGAGTCACTTGTTCTAAGCATTCTGCATGAAACACATGGCTGCATGGTAGTACGCCAGCAGTAGGCATATCACTGCCTCTCATGATTCGATGTGAACTCCAAGGTGACTTCTGCCACAAAAGTTTTGCACAAACTCCACATTTCTGATCTGATACAACACGGGTAGGTGATCTCATACTCTCCATATCCAAGTGCTCTGCCACGTCAAACCTGTCACCATCAAGCCCCAAATCGTAACTGCTAGCACTGCTCCACCTAAATCCTTCTCTTCTAGAACTCCCACTGGGGTCTGGTGATGTCTCCAATTTGTGAGGTTCAGTAAGGGATTTATGGAACTTATACTCAACACTTGAATTATTATCAGGCCAAAGAGATGGTGATGTCAGATCCTCACTTGGAGTAAACCTACCAATATTGCTGATATCAGTTTCACCATAGGTTTCACAATCTGACACCGGGTTGCGGAATACTAGAGGGTAAACGGCTTTTGACATATAAGAACGTCTGCTTGGGAGGTTACGATTGGAAAAAGCAGAAGGCCTTTTACTAGTTGATTCCCACTGGCTGAACTCAGAAAGTGAAGATGGGGACCCAACACAGGGGGAACCTGTAGTCGGCCTAACAGCAAATCGCCTCTAAAAAACACAAGAATAGGAAAATGTCAAGTGATGAGATTAGTCGTGGAAATTATTAGTTTTGAAGAGCAATCTGACAAAAAGAATATAACCAAAGTTACCTCAGCAGAGCAAGGAAACCATGACGTTTGGGATCTTGATACTGGCCATTGAGAACACAGTTTGTTAATCAGAAACTTAGCAAAAGGCCAGGAAACATAAAAACTACAGGATTTCAGCACATCAACACAAAGCTGCAAGTTTTCATGAACACACAAGAGACAGAAGCAAGAACACAGATGCACAGGAGCTATCAAAGTTCCAAATCCATCATACTTAGAAAGGTTTTCAGTTTCCTAATAATTGCATAGTGTTCTGAAGGCAAATGCATTGATGAGAAGTAGAAGAGAAAGTTTAACAGGCTAGCTACAATGACCATATTTATGTATATTGTCATCCAGGAGGATGTCCTAGCTTGAATATAACATGGCACGGTAGTGAGAACAAGCATGCAATTATGCGTAACAGTACAATTTGTAGAACAGCCAAGACCTATGATATACTTCTCTACAATTAAGTTAAAGAAATAATCATCACTTAGTTACTACTATCTATCTTGAAAAGAAGCCAAGCCTAATACAACTTGTTAGTTCAATGGATTCTGCAATACAGCAAGATCATGGAATCTTGCAAAATTCACAACATGCTAATATCAAAGTCTATGTTTTCCGGATATCAGTACCATTAAGATTTCAATGATATCCAATCCACTAGAAAATAGAGCAGATAGATGTGGCACCATTTTTGGGTCACAGATGCTTCTATTCACTGGCACTACTTTACCAATGACCAAAATGCAATCCTTTAAATATTTGTAGCAGTATCAAAACAATAATCTCAATGAAAGATCTCTTGATGATAATCAATAGGCTCACAGACACTTTTAAGAACTGGTCATGATAAACCCTAAAGCAGCATATTAGTCAGAATGATTTTTATCAATAAATCTGTCTTAAAGAATGTCATTAGTTTTACCCAACCTGCCCGAAACAAGTATGAGAGAAAGAGATTCTTGAAATTTAACTAGGCAAAAGCTAAGTTAGTATATGTCATGGAAAATGGATAAAATTGAAGATAAAATGAAGAACGAAGCAAAGTTATGCCGCCCTAACTCCAAAAAGTTTTTAAACAATTCAAAGAAAAGCACTAATTTGAAGGAACAGGTTACTGAAGCTAATGAGGGTCTAATCCTGCCACCAAAAACTACTGCCTAATATAGAAAGAATTAAATCATCAAAGCAATTAGCAAGAAAATTACGTGTGCCCTCAGCATGCAGAAATTATTTACAAAAAAGGACCTAATTATTAATATTAATTGACCAGAAATGATGACCAAAAACATAGATGGAAAAACCATTCTTTGGCTGAGTACTGTAGCAAAGTCTTTAAATTATTAAATAAAGAAATCAGACAACACGATAAATTAACATTCTCTTGATTTAGGGACCAAATTGCATCAAACAACTTAATGACATCCAATATATGAACTATGATTATGGAGAGGATTTTTAAAAAAAAAAAAAGAAAGAATTTCTTAGTGCATACCAACAACAAATAAAAACTGCAAACCGACATACTTTAAATGGGACATTCAGCATCTAATAATTTGAGGACAGAGTAGATGAATTTACCTCCTATATTTGAGGCAGTGCCATCGCCTAAATTAAACTTGTGAACTGGTGATGTCCACCGGGGTTCCTGTACATTATCGGGCAGGCTTTCAGAGTAAGACAGAACCCCATCAGAAACAGAATGATGATGATGATTGGTTAATCCTTCACTGCCAACCCAACTGCTTCTTCCTCTGCTGTTTGAGGATAGGGATGAACCATGAACTCCATGAGACCCACGTGGCAAACCATCTGAATGTAACCTGCAATCCCACATCCTCAATGGGGGTGGTGAAAAACTAGAGTTTGTTCGCCAACGTGGCTCGTCATGATTGTTCAAAGAGTCCCTACCCACTGTAGGTGAATTTACTACATGTGGCCCAGCGGCCACACAACAAAGAGCACCCGTGTTAGCTATTTTTTGTGTTAGCTTTTCTTTTTTGTTCTTCGCAACCAAAAGAGCGTCTTCTAGTCTAGTTAGAGATATCTAAGGACAATAAATAAGTTCCCCAAGAGCAAAGTTAAGTACTAAGTCAGACAAAATGGCATTGGGAAATCTGATAACTGCAGACAATCATCAGCACATCACCAAACAAAATGAAGCTAGAAAGCAGACAAGGTAAAAGCTGCCCTGCATTATCCACCTCTTCTAGGAGGCTATATAAGTTTCATATTGCAGTTACTTAATACAAGTGCTCTTTAGAATATCAAAACTTGCTTATACAGTTCAAACCAAGTTTGATATTTCTCCAAAACCAATGCTTGCATCTAGCTTCAGTTTGCAGTTCTTCCGCTCAACTGTCAAACCCAACTGTCAGGATCAATTGGTAAATTAAGCATAGATTCCAACATAATGAAGATACATAACTAACAATAACTAAACTTCACAAACAATGAACCTTTTTCAATAAAATGTAATACTACAAGACATAATAAATTCTGAACAGAAATTCCACAATTACAAAAGGGCCGCTTAAAAGGATTTCAGAATATTTTAAAGTCACAAGTATAATTATGTTTGAACTAGTTTAGAAAATTGTTTTATAGTCACATACACAAAAGAGACACTGCACTAAATTACATCATCACATCAATACATACACTATGAGCCAAAATTATTACTCTCTATCATCTACCATAAAAAAAAAAAATACCTGGAGATAACATCATCATAGCCGTACAAGAAAGAAATCCACATACAAAAATTGAAAATCGACCCGGAAAAGTACATCCTTTTTCTTTAAAAAAATCCAATTAAAAGGACTAATACCTACCTCCTAAACCCTAAAACACCATACTCAGTTTGCCAAACACCGACATATAACTAACTATCAAACTGAATAACCAATAGATAAGATTTAGCGAAGTTACACCTCAAGAAAATCACACAGCATCAGATTTAAAACAATATTAATAATAACCCAATATTAATAATAACCCATCAACAGAAAATTTCAAAAAAATATATGTATATACAACAGTACCTTAAAATGGCAGACTGTAAAAAGCTCAATCTTGAGGTTTTAGAGAGGAACCAACAGAAGAAAAATGAAACCCTAGGTTTTGGGCAATGAGGATGTACAATGAAGAATACAAATAATAATAATAAAAATAATAATTAGTGAGAGAGAGTATATATATTCCTTTCCTTCTCACTTTTTTTGAAGAAGATGAGATGAGACAAAGGAAAGAGAAAGGGAAAGCAAAAGGCAAGAGCTTGAAAGGGATGGGCACCATTATTATTGTATTTGAATTTGGATTATTATTAGATAATTACACAATAACAACAATAATTAATAATGATGATGATGATGATGATGATGGAAAAATGCTTGAAATAACTAATTTATTTGGTATTTCTTTGAAGAAAAAAAATTATTAATCAAATTTAAAGAAGGAAATCTATAACTTTACAGTGTTGGATTTGATTTTGGGGTATAAAAATAAATATAAAGGTGGGTAGGTTTACTATAAATAAAACGAAAATGGAAATCTGTAGAAAGAGAATGATTTAGGTGCTTTGAAAAATGAAACTGTCAACTGTATGGAAGTTGTATTGTATGTATGTTAACGCTGTTGTCTGATTTATTGCATTTTGTTAGTCTACTGTTGCTTTCCTCCTTGTTTGACCTCTTTTTTTTCCCGTATGTAATAAAATAGTTTTCTTAGAATTTTTTTTTTTACAGAACACAAAAAAAAAAAAAAAAATCCCGCCTGTCTAAAAATTATGGAGTATGCTCAGCTTCAGGACAACAGATTAATTTGAGTAAGTCCTCTGCTTGTTTTTCTAAAAATGTGGGTTCGGTTCTTCGTTCTCTTATTTGTGGTGTGCTTAATGTTGATGAGAAATCAGATTTGGGGAATTATTTGGGTTTGCCAACTCATGTGGGGTTGAACAAGAAAGAAGTTTTTGCTTTTATAAAAGATCGGATTTGGAAGAAATTGAATTCATGGAAGCGAAGATCTTTGTCAAGAGCCGATAAGGAAGTGATGTTGAAAACAGTGTTGCAAGCTCTTCCCATTTACGTTATGAATCTATTTCTGCTTCCTACAACACTTTGTCAAGGAGTAATTTTTGGTGGGGAAAAGGGTCTAATCAGGAGAAGGGCATCAATTGGATTAGTTGGGAGAGGATGAGCAGCAAGCCTACGTGCTTGGGAGGCTTGGGCTTCAAGAAGCTTTGGGAATTTAATTTGGCAATGATTGGCAAACAGGCTTGGAAACTATTGAATGCACCGAATTCTTATAGTGAGATTATTAAAAGCTAAGTAGTTCCCTTCTTCTAATTTTTT
>CATIWJ010179457.1:0-14064 GCA_949640765.1 Croton laevigatus
AATTAATATTCATAGTTCATAGTTCAATCTCTCTCACTTGAGTGATTTATATTCATAGTTCAATCTCGTTTACTTCAGGCTTCATTTAATTGTTATATTTTCTTTGGAAACAATTTTCAGTCTATTATAGTTGAATTACATACTTGGAATGTGTGAAACATTACTATTTACTGTAAAATTCAACAATTACTTTGCTGCTTTAAATTGTAATATTCTGACTAATATGGTGCATCACCATTTTCAGTCCCAGGTTTCATCATTGCACGTTACATTTCCCTCAGAAAAGGAGTGGTACAAACTGAAGGAAGAAGGATTCTTGCCATGGAAAAATTATAATTACAAGAAGTTAGTCAACCTGAAGCTGTCTTCTTAGTGTTGTCCACATTAAAATATATATTATGAAGTATTTTTTATCCTTTTTTGTGGTTATGTGATTTATGATCTCTTTGATCATTTTGGAACTACATTGATGCTTGTTTTATTTTGATTGACTATTTATTTTGTAGACGGATTGAGAAGTAGAATATTATGTTATAAATTGATATTTAATTTAAAAATTTTAACTTTTAATTTGGCCAATTCGGCCAATTCGGCTAAAATCGGCTAAATCGGTTAATTAGTGTATTTTAATTCGGCCAAAGAAAATTTAAAACGGGTAATTCGGGTAATTTGGAATAAATATTTAATTCGGTTAAACGGGTAATTCGGGTAAACAATTTAATTCGGCCAAAACGGGTAAAGGAAAAAATTTTATAAATATTCTAATTCGGCCAAGGATTGGTCAAAAATTGACCGAATTGGCCGAACGCTCACCCCTACTTCAAGGTCTCAAAGCTCTTCTGACAATTTTTGTAGCAGTTTTGTCATTAGTGCAGTAATGATCGAGAATCCCATTACAAATCTTCTATAATATACCCAGCTAACCCTAAGAAACTTCTCACCTCAGTTGCTATTCTCGGTGGCCTCCATTCCATTATAGCCTCTATCTTCTTAGGATCAACTCTAATTCCTTTTGCTGACACTATGTGTCCTAAGAAAATTACCTCTCCTTTGGCCAAAACTCACACTCACTGAGCTTGGCATACAACTGTCTTTCTCTCAAGGTTTGCTATACAATGCGAAGATGACGATCATTCTCTTCCTCATTCCTTGAATATACCAATATGTCATCGATGAAAACCACTACAAACTAATCTAGACACGGGTGGAAAATTCGATTCATTAGGTGTTATGGAACAACCTACACACCAAGAGGATGACAATGACCAAGGGAGCAAGGATGAGATTGTCAATCCAATTATTCTGCCTCAGGGACCTATAACAAGATCAAAAGCCAAGAAAATTCAACAAGGTTTAATTAGTCATCTACAAGATTTGGTGAATTTGGCTTCTAATGGGTTGCAAGGAATCCAAGGCTTTGAGACAAGATCAAATAAAATTATTTACAACTTACTTCAAGTCCAGCTTCACAATTGGCTTACTTAGTGGGCTTGGATAAGTTTGTTTTAGTTTTAGCTTTATTATTAGAGTAAAATTAGTTTTATTGCTTTGTTAATGGGTTGTCCAAACTTGTTTAAGTTAAGGCCCATAAGTTGAACATGTTTCCTTTAAGGATTAGGATTTTAGGTCATGCAAAGGCTATATAAAGGCCTAAAAACGAGTTTACATCAGATTTGCTTGACATTATAACCAAAAAAACGTTTTGGCTTTTATCTTTGTGTTCTTGAGTAGAATACATGCTTAAGGAACATTCAAGTAGACTGATCATCTTCTTGTGGAGTGTTTCAAATCTGGGGTTTGGAAGCAGGTTCTTCTTTATTCTAGATCTTTGATCATATCTTTCTAAGTAATATGAATTCTAACCTTCCTTAGGGGTTGAAACTAAATTGCTATTGAGGTTTTCAAGTTAATGTTGTGGAGGTCCGTAATAATCAAAGGGGTTCTCAGGCTTATTCTTGGAGGTTCCGTATCATTAGGTCCATAAACATAGCTGGGGTATTCGTTAGCCCAAATGGCATTACAAGGAACTCATAATGTCCACATTAGGTTCAGAATGCTGTTTTGGGTACATCTTCTTCCTTAATCCTCAATTGAAAGTACCCTAATTGAAGGTCGATCTTTGAGAACACACCAGCTTCCTTTAGCTGTTTTGGGTGCTGGTTGTTGCACTCGCTCCCTCATCATCTGATTCATACTCTCTTGTAGAGTAGCCATCATTCTTGCCATCTCATTCATTCTTTCATTGCTTTGTTGCATATATGTTTCGAAGTTGCTAGAACTTTCTTGGACGTCTTTATCCTTTCCGCTACTCATGGTCACAAACACAAACTCACAAGAAAAGATTAGTAATAAACAAATTGATGCGGAACCCTATGACATTGAGTCTCAAACTCCAATATACGATCTGATATTGAATTCCAATATCAAAGGAAAACCACCCCCTATAACACCCATTGCTTAAAGAACCAAGAACGCTAATAAACGAAGGATTTGACGGAACGAAGTTAGAAGAACGCCACAACGAAGTTGATAAGTAGATTTGAATTCGTGATGCAATCCAAGAATTAGAGAATCCTCCCTAAATCTAAGAAAAGTAATTGAATATTCGTGCAGAATAAACTTGTATTAAAATTCTGAAAAGTTCTTCCAAAAATGTCATATTAAAGGCTCTTATATAGTGAAGCCCTTAAATCCTATTCTAATAAGGAAAATAAGAAAACTTATCTCTTAAGGAAAAAAAAATAACAACCCATGTGGTCCTAACTACTAACTATGGAGGGGACCACCAAAATAAAAGCCAAAAAAATAGCTAATCACGTCCAACCCTTTTAGAAACACGCCCAAACTCGTCAGCACTTGTAAAATAGCATTTTAAGCCTTGAAACTTGCACTCAACATCATGATAATGCTTGGTTGAATTTCCAGCTCCATTCCTAACCTTCTCAGCTGCAATTTCGGTCAATTCTTTCCTCACTTGCTCTTGAACATGCATTCCTAAGCTTGCTTGAAACTTCTTAGCTTTGCTTCGTGTCAATGGACCTTGAGGAAGCATCAAAGGATCCTTGACTGTTCCTTGATTCACATCACTTTTAAAGCCTAGCTTCAATTGTTTATATGATGTTATGTTTGATTTGTAGAGATTCGGAAGGAATCTATTATTGTGTAGTTGGTATACTTCGCCATTATTTAGTATTTTAATTAATGATGAGTGTATTGTAAGGAAACTATAAGGAAAGATCAAAAGTTTCCTTTCCCATTATATGGTCATTATTAAGAAATCACTTTTCCTATTAATATGCTAATCAATATAGAAAGCTGTTACTATATAAGTATTAATTTCCTTTAATTTTAATCTTGATGGATGGTCAATATTAAGTCAAAAGATCTGGAAATCTGGTCCTCTATTTACCTATAAGAACAAACCTTTGTCCATCACAATAGGTTGTCAAAATCATTATCATGAAACACATATTTTAAGCTATAGGCAAAGAGAGAGAAGCCATTTGATATCGTTAATAAACATTTCTTATAGAATCAGAAAGCATCTTGCATCGTGATGTCTGGAGGTATGTTTTAATCTCTTTTAGGTTTAATTACAAACTAGTGATAATCATGTTATTAAAGATCTAGGGTTCATCTTATAAAAATATCTAACATGTGGTATCAGAGTATGGTTTAGAATACATGATTATTCATTAATAGGATTTATATAAATTGAATCAAATCAACATGTATAGATCCATTACTAACTTTGTTTTGCAACAAATATCGATCCAACTGTTATGGCCTAAATGTATGTTTAATTTAATTCTGCAATTTTATTTATTATTTTTTTTTTTTTGGCACGAATGTTTGATTGTGATTATACAATTTAAATTTTAACATTATTTAATATTATGAAGAATCAAAGAAATATGTTGACAGATGATCCAGAAACTTTGTTTTGCAACAAATATCGATCCAACTGTTATGGCCTAAATGTATGTTTAATTTAATTCTGCAATTTTATTTATTATTTATTATTTTTTTTAGCACGAATGTTTGATTGTGATTATACAATTTAAATTTTAACATTATTTAATATTACGAAGAATCAAAGAAATATGTTGACAGATGATCCAGAAGGGATGTTAAGGCCATATAGTTGGATCATATATTATTACTGGTCATGATTATTATGTGATTTCATAGTTAAGATTTCTTTATTATTATGAAAGTTTTTTTTTTAATAATATATATTGGTCAAAGGTATGAAACAATTTTGTCCACATACGAATAACATTCATATATTTGAGCAATAATAAAGGAAATTGTTCAATAAATATGCTCATTATGATATTTGAATATAATGATCCAAGATGGTATCATGTATATAATTAGGTGACTACCCACAGGAGAGCCTATAATTGTGTTGTTTATATTCTAAATTATTGCATGTGTTATTTTAAGCCTAAATCCTTGTATCTTTATTTGCAATTAATATACCCTCAACCTTTAACTCAATGGCTACGTCTATTATGAAACTCAATGGAACCAACTACTCAAAATGGAAATAGCAAGTTGAATTTTCCTTGGGGCTACATAAATTGGATATGGCTCTCCTTATAGAGAAGCCAACTCCACTTACTGACAATACCCTGAGGAGGACAAGCTCCATATTGATTAGGATCGATCTAATAGATTAAGCATAATGTTTATGCGAATGGTAATCGATACTAACATCAAAACCTCCCTACCCAAAACTGAGAGTGCAAAAGAATATTTGCAAGCCATTGAAGATCGGTTCAAGACTACAGATAAATCCTTTGTTGGGAAACTTATGGCAGATCTTGTAACCATGAAGTTTGATGGTTCTCGCTCAATGTGTGCTCATGTCATTGAAATGATCAACCTTGCTACCAAACTTAAGAATTTGGGATTGATTATGGATGATGCTTTCTTGTCCAATTTATCCTAACTAGCTTACCTCCTCAGTATGAACCATTTAAAATTCATTATAACACTATTATGAAAAAGTGGAGTCTAAAGGAATTGACTAACAAACTGGTTCAAAAGGAGTCTAGGCAAGGCCCGCAAGGCATTAAAGTTGCTCATTTAACTCAAGGAGTTGGAAAACAAAATTGGAAAAAGAATAACTCAATCCATAAAAAAGAGATACCCAAATCTGATGAGGCTTTTCAATCTTCCAAGAAGAAAAAAAGGATGACGTTTGTAAGTTCTGCAAGAAATTAGGACATTACCAGGCAGATTGTGCTAAGCGCAAAGCATGGTTCAAAAAGGGAGGTAACCTCATGGGTTTTGTAAGTCATTTCGAATCAATTCCTACTAATGTACCTTCTTCTACTTGGTGGATTGATACTGCTGCTAATGTTCATGTTTCGAATTCAATGTAGGGATTCATTACGATCCAAACCATACACCAAAGTGAGAATTTTATTTTCATGGGGAATAAAGACAAAGCTCCAATTGAAGCTATTGGAACTTTTCATCTTATTTTAGATAGTGGTTATCATTTAGACTTATGTCAAACTCTTTATGTTCCGTGTATTTCCCATAATTTGATTTTTGTAAGTGTACTTGATAAGTTTGGATATTCATTTGAAGTAGAAAATGGCCATTTCAGTTTGTTTAAAAATTCTAGCTTTATTGGTTCTGGAATTTTAATTGATGGACTTTATAAACTTTATCTCAAACATCAAGATGCTAAAATCCATCTCACCTTGCGATAAGGAAACAAAAGGTAAGTCATCCAAAATTGACTCTTACTTCTTGTGGCATAAAAAACTAAGTCATATATCTAGTGAAAGAATCAAGCGGTTAGTAAAAGATGGTGTTCTTCTGGACCTAGACTTTTACTAATATTACAGCATATGTTGATTGTATTAAAGGAAAAACAACAAAACACACGAAGAAAGGAGCCACAAGAAGTACCCAGCTTGTTAAAATAATACATACATACATTTGTGGACCTTTTGATGTTCCAACTTTGGAGGAGAGAAATATTTCATTACTTTTATCTATGATTATTCACGTTTTTGCTATCTTTGTCTATTGCATGACAAATATCAGTCTGTAGATGATGTACAAGTATTCATTATTGAAGTCAAAAGGCAAATGAAAAGAAAAGTGAAAATCATTAAGTCAGATAGAGGTGGTGAATTCTATAGAAGGTATGATGAAACAGGACAATATCCTGGACCTTTTGCTAAACTTCTCTAAAAACATAGAATTGTTGCCCAATACACAATGTCTGGATCTCCATGGCAGAACGATGTAGCTGAAAGGCGAAATCATATATATATGGAAATGGTTAGATCCATGATGAGTCATGCTAATTTACCTATATTCTTGTGGATGGATGCATTACGGACAGTTGTTTACATCTTAAATAGGGTTCCAAGTAAGGCCATTCCAAAGACCCCTTTTGAACTTTAGAAAGGATGGAAACCCAGTTTAAGACGTCTCCAAATTTGGGGTTGCCTAACAGAAGCTAGACCTTACAATCCAAATGAAAAGAAATTGGATTTCAAGACAGTCAGTGGTTACTTTATTGGTTACCCAGACAAATCCAAAGGATATAGGTTATATTGTCTTAAACATAGTATGAAAATTGTTGAAACCGGTAATGCTAGATTCTATGAGAATGGTGAAATCAATGGGAGTACTAAACAACAAGAATTGGTCATTAATGAAATAAGAGTACCCATCCTTTTACCTCTATTACGAAAGATATTGGGAATCATCCCATTGTTGAACCCTTCACAATGAGGAAAACCCAATAAATGATCACCAACTCCATGAGATTATCACCAATCAGAATGATAATGAAGCACCATAGGAACCAGCCTTAAGAAGATCTTACAGACAAAGGAAACCTGCTATTCTTGATGATTATCTACTTTACCTAACAGAATAAAAAAGGACTAAGGACCCGATTTCTTATTCGCAAGACATTAACAATGCTAATTCTACTAAATGGGTTGATGCCATGAATGATGAATTAAAATCTATAAATTATAATCAAGTATAGGAAGTTATTCAATTGCCTCTAGGGCACAAAGCAGTCGAGTGTAAGTGGGTCTTCAAGACTAAATGTGGCTGTAATGGTAAAATTAAACGCTATAAAGCCAGACTTGCTTTTGAAGGTTTTAACCAGAAAGAAGGCGTTGACTATACAATGAAACTTTTGCTCCTATTTCCAAAAAAGATTCTTTGAGAATTATCATAGTATTAGTAGCTTATTATGATCTCGAGTTACATCAAGTGGACGTGAAAACCACATTTCTAAATGAACACTTAGAAGAAGAAGGCTACATGTGTCAACCTAAAAGCTTCATAATTGAAGGACAAGATGACATGGTCTGCAAATTTAAGAAATCTATTTATGGACTAAAACAAGCTTCCAAATAATGGTATCTAAAGTTTCATGAAATCATTACTGCCTTTGATTTCACAAAAAACATAGCTAACCCTTGTATATATCTCAAGTTCGGTGGGAGCAAGTTCATAGTTTTGGTTATGTATGTTGATGACATATTATTAGCTAGTAGCGACCTTGGTTTACTACGTGAAACAAAGGATTACCTCTTAATGAATTTTGAAATGAAAGATATTGATACACATGGATTGGAGCTAGAACATGATCAAGAGTCAAGCAAAGAGCTTAGGAGTGGACTTAAAGAGATCGAACCCAAGGAAGCCAAACCAACATCTACTGATCCTTTGATATTGCCAAGTGGTCCAATAATAAGGCTAAGGGCTAAGAAGTTCAAGGAGGCACTACAAGTTCTTATCCAAGGCATGCATACTAATTTGGAAAGAGATGAATCTGAATCCATGTCACTAGAAGATTACCTATTTGATAAGTCAAGTTTAAGTGGGGAGTTATGCTTGTCAAAGCCCAAGATTAAGCATGGGAGGATGAAATTGGGCCGAGATGCTTGCCAAAGTCAAAGGTTAAGCATGGGAGGATGAAATTGGGTCGAGATGCTTGCCAAAGTCAAAGGTTAAGCATGGGAGGATGAAATTGGGCCTAAACTCTTCATTAGGGCCTTTTTGTTTATTTCTTTTTATTTAATTAGGTAGTTGGCTGAATTTTTGTTTCCTTTAGTTGGCCAAATCCTATTTCAAGTTGGATTAGGGATTATTTAATTATTTCCTTGTTAGTTTAGGTCAATTAAAGTTTGTTTCCTTTTAGGATATGGTTTTTAGGTTATGTAAAGGCCTAAAACGAATTTATATGGGGATATACATAATTATTATTATTGGCTTTCAATTTGAGAGGTTATTTTACTTCTTTGTTCTTCCTAGAACTTATAGGGTGTATCAAGATTTTTTGAGGCGTCATAGCAATCAAGTTAGCAACAAAGGCTGATTTGATCTTTGATGTTTAGGTTGTCTATTGCATAGATAATAGAAGGTCTAAACACAACAAGCGAGAATTACAAACTAAAACTCTGTTCGAAAAGGGTCAAGGTCTTGAAGGTTCGATTTCAAGGTTGTCTTCTACAAGGATAGAGGAAGAGGTCTTGCAATGATCACAACAAAGTTGTTATCAGATATGGGTGAGGCTTCCTATGTGATAGGAATAGAAATATTCCGTGATAGATCACAAGGACTTCTAAGATTGTCTCAGAAAGCATATATTGACAAAGTCCTTGAGAGATTTGGCATGACAAATTGTTCCTCTAGTCCTGTCCCACTACATAAAGGAGACAAACGTGTTCTTGAGCAATGCCCAAAGTCACCTATAGAGCAAGAAGAAGTGAACAAATATCCTTATGCATCTCTTATGGGGAGTTTGATGTATGCACAAGTCTGTACAATATTAGTCATGTTGTTGGTATGCTGGGTAAATTTCAAAGTAACCCAGGAATCGCTCATTGGAAAGCCGTAAAGAAAGTACTGAGATACCTAAAGGGCGCAAGGAATTATATGCTCACATACAAAAAATCAAGTCACCCACAAGTGACTGTTTATTCAGATTCAGATCCTGCTGGATGTCCTGACACCAAGATTTCTACTCTTGGCTATATGTATCTCTTATATGGAGGTGCAATATCATAGAGAAGCCAGAAATCTTAGTTGATTTTCAGATCCACCATGATGGTTGAATACGTGGCATGTTATGAGGCTTCAATTCAGGGAAGATGGCTGAGTAACTTTGTCTCACAGTTTGGCACTTTGAATTTTATATATAAGCCATTAACCATTTACTGCGACATTGAAGTTGCAACCTTTTTCTCCAAGCATGATAGGATAACCAAGGGTTCAAAACACATGGACCTAAAATACCTATATTACTAAAGAAAGATGTGAAACTAAAGAAAATTATTGTTGAGTCATTAAGTACAGACTTACAAATGGCAGCCATATTCTTGAAAGGTCTACCTCCAAAGACTTTTCAGGGACATACTGAAAGCATGGGTCTTGCAAATAGTTCCTAATTATTCCTCTTATGCCACTTAATTTTTTGTGCTTATACATGACAAATTTTGAGCTCTTAATATATTTATTTTTTTTACATCTGGCATTTTTGTTTTCTAACGTGTATGCATTTATATTTAGATGAATGACAACAGAAACAATCTTTACTTAAAGACATTATGTGACCATTAATTTAATCTCATTTACGGCCTAGTTATGAAAATTGTTAATGTTGTAGTACATGGAAGTAAGCATGTTGCAGAATGATATGTACACACTATGACTCCCATTGACCACTAGATTAGCCAAGGCACTTATGATAACAGATCATAGAAGTGTTTAGCATATCATGCACGCCTTATGATCTTAATATGAAAAGACTTATGGATCTTCCTATCGACCACGTGGGAGACTGTAAGGAAAGATCAAAAGTTTCCTTTCCCATTATATGATCATTATTAGGAAATCACTTTTCGTATTAATATGCTAATCATAGAAAGCTGTTACTATATGAGTATTAATTTCCTTTAATTTTGATCTTGATGGACGCTCAATATTAGGTCAAAAGATCTAGAAATCTAGTCCTTTCTCTACCTATAAGAACAAACATTTGTCCATCACAATAGGTTGTCGAAATCATTATCATGAAATACATATTTTAAGCTATAGGCAAAGAGAGAGAAGCCATTTGTATTCCATCAAAGCAATTGATAAAAAGCTTTAACGTTAACAAACATTTCTTATAGAATCAGAAAGCATCTTACATCGTGATGTCTGGAGGTATGTTTTAATCTCTTTAAGGTTTAATTACAAACTAGTGATAATCATGTTATTAAAGATCTTAGGGTTCATGTTATTAAAATATCTTACATGTATTTCTCTGATAGAGATTAGGTTCCCCAATTTTATGTAAATTCTTTACCGAGTTATAAATTAACTGCATGTCATTTACCTAAGAATAGGAAATTAAATTAATGTATATTGTTCTAATTTTTATTCGACGTGTATGATTAAATTTGTAACCGGTTATAGACAAGATTATTCCATTGATCTTAGTGATAGGTTCTATAATTTCTCTTCAAAATATTGTATAGGAGTAAAAGGAGTAGAAATATGAATAACATTCTTTAAACTTTAATAATAAATGAAAACAAAATATTTATAATAGTCAAATGAAGAGATATAGCATGTTCTCCAAAGGGACAATAAAACACAGTTTAGAAGATTCGAAATTATGATTTTGCTAGGTAACGTGCTTGATGAATTTTTAAAGATGGTTATTGGACACTATGACATTGTCTGTAAAAAGTGTAAGTACTATGCCAAAAGCTATTGGATAAGGTATATAACAGCACCCACACATTTGATGGTTAAACTTAATATGATATCTCATAAATTTTGGCTTTGTTTAGACATACTATTGGATGATGTATTATGCCAAAAGCTATTGGAGTTGTTATGATATGTAATGATTTTATCTAATATTTTCTAAATATGGAATTATTTTATCTAATTTTTTCTAAATAATCCTAAATTTCTTTTCTTCTTTTTTTTTTTGTTCCTATGAATGTATCCTACTAACAAATCGTGCCTCATGTGCTTCATTCCTTTTCAGATCAAGATAGCAGAGTTCGTTATTATGCTTATGAAGCTCTATATAACATTGCAAAGGTTTGAGTGAAATTCATTTTCATATTTCATTTTGGATTTTCTGTCCATGGATATTTAAGGTCCTTATAGTGGTGAATGTTAATCATTTTCAGGTGGTTAGAGGAGATTTTATAGTATTCTTTAACAAAATTTTTTATGCACTACGTAAGATTTCAGCATAGTCAAATGCCAATGTACAGAGTGCTGACCATCTTTTGGATCGGCTTGTAAAGGTTATTACTTTTTCCTATATATGATTGATAGGAATCCCCATAAAGCTTGAAATAAATTCTCACACGTTACTACATTGATACAGGACATTGTTGCTGAAAGTGATCAATTCAGGTATGTTTGAATTGCAGTTCTGTGACAGAATATTTATCTCTGAAGGATTTTATAGATAACGAATATAAATAAAGCGAGAATAAATATAAATACCTCTTGTATTTGACGAACGAATTCCCACGAGAGGAAACGGTTGCAGGATTTGGAAAGCTAGATCATCTATAGAACATATAGTCCTATAGCGCTATTTCACAATCTAAGAACTCTAAATGAGATGGAACAAGTTTGAGGATATGAGAGATTAGAGGAAAAACTAATTTTCTCTAAGGTGGCTATTGTAAAGAATAATTCGTACCCTAATCTCTTATTAGGTAATATATATAGGTGTTGGGTTATTAGGGTTACCCATTTAACCCTATAACCCATCACACTTTAATTGGATCTACCCATGATCCATACGTCATGGGCAGATCTTAATTAATTAATACAAATACTAATTAATTAATTCCAACATCTTCCACTAGCACATGACAGTTTTTTTCATCCGTTTTATCCAATCTCAAATCATACAAGCAAATAAATTGGACCAGCATACCTCAAGAGCACAAATGTCGTATACCGGTTAAGGACATACGACTTCTCGATAATCCTTACAATCACTTTCTATTATCAAGATCATATGCTTTACCCCAGAAAGTTTCTATGCATTCATTGCCACTCATAATTAATCTCTAGCATTGTTTCATTTGTTCACTATCATAAACTTATATACGATAGGCTGGCCAGCAAAACAAGTGAAACCATGAATGCAAACAATAACAATCTTGCCCTCATACATCATTTCCTTTGTAATGAATTGACTTTCTAATCCAAACAAAACTCTTTACGCTGAATCACTCATGATCATAGATATTTTGCTAAAACCACAAAGTCAAGCCATACTCTAGAAATATGCCCTAGGTCATAAGGGTAAATTTCAAAAACCACATGTACAAATAGAGTCTCACAATAGGAAAAATTTGAGATCATAGAACCTTTGGTTCATAATTTTTCCATCTCTTGGTCAACTTTAAGCACATATGGTATGATACATATATTATGGTGTCTTCCTCTTTCCATTTGAAAAAGTGTGCATGTTCCTTACACCATACAGTTTGATCTCAACTCTTTAAGATCAATACTGGCTTCTTAAGACAGAACCAATCCCCAAAAGAGATTCACAAATCCCTTTACTTACTTGATTGTAAGATTTTATCTTGCTCATAGCAAGATGGCATCACATATTAAACAAGCTCACCATTGTTTAAAATATTGCCTCATCTTAACTTTATTGGACACATCAAATAAAATTAAGGCAACACCTATGTGAGTAGGTGGATTTCTGTCTAACATGACTTTTAACAAAAAATAAATGCCATATGCATTTATAACATAAATGTCTCATACATTTCTATCAAATATGCTTAGTGAACTTGAAATATATTTATTAAAAATAAAACTTTAATTCATGTTACTTATACATGAAAAATTTAAATACATCATCAAAGTCTACGCAAACTAAAAGACCTAACATGTTTTTGAAATAAATCTCTAGAAACGGTCTTGGTAAGGGGATCATATTTTGCTTAGGGATGTATTTTATGCTCACTTCTCCTTGTGTAACCAAATCTTTCATAATTAATACTTAATATCATTACGCTTAGCTTACCATGGAACTTGAAATCCTTGGTGTAAGCAATTAATGATTGATTATCACTTATGATTGTCAATATCCTCTTCACTACTTTCCAATGTGCTTTCCCTTAGTTGCATTGAAATCTAACATAATAGCATAGCAGATATCTGGTGATGCGGAATCTTATGACATTGAGTCTCAAACTCCATCATATGATCTGATATAGAATTCCAACAATGAAGGAAAACCACCCCCTATAACACCCGTTGCTTAAAGAAGCAAGAACGCTAATAAACGAAGGATTTGAAGGATCGAAATCAGAAGAACGCCACAACGAAGTTGATAAGTAGATTTGAATTCGTGATGCAATCCAAGAATTAGAGAATCCACCCTAAATCTAAGAACAGCAATTGAATATTCGTGAAGAATAAACTTGTATTAAAATTCTTAAAGTTCTTACAAAAACGTCATATTAAAGGCCCTAATATAGTGAAGCCCTAAATCCTATTCTAATAAGGAAAATAAGAAAACTTATCTCTTAAGAAAAACAAAATAACAACTAAACAACCCATGTGGTCCTAACTACTAACTATGGAGGGGACCACCAAATAAAAGCCCAAAAAAAGGTCCAACCCTTTTAGAAACACGCCCAAACTCATCAGCACTTGTAAAATAGCATTTTAAGCCTCGAAAGTTGCACTCAGCATCATGATAATCCTTGGTTGAAGTTCCAGCTCCATTCTAACCTTCTCAGTTGCAATTTTGATCAATTCTTTGCTCACTTGCTCTTGAACATGCATTCCTAAGCTTGCTTGAAACTTCTTATGATACGAATCCAATAACGAAGGAAAATCCACCCCCTATAACACCCGTTGCTTAACGAAGCAAGAATGCTAATGATCGAAGGATTTGAAGGAACGAAGTCAGAAGAACGCCACAACGTAGTTGATAAGTAGATCTGAATTCGTGATGCAATCCAAGAATTAGAGAATCCACCCTAAATCTAAGAAAAGCAATTGAATATTCTT
>CATIWJ010179518.1:0-13227 GCA_949640765.1 Croton laevigatus
CGTCCTTATAATAATCACAATAAAATGATTTCATATTAATTACTATTGTTAAATTTTTATATATTAATTTTCCTTAATTTATTCCAATTATAATTCCTTATTTTTCATAATTAATTTCCTTGACATTATTCTAAATTTTCGTTAATTTATTATAATTAGCGATTCATTTAAGTCCAGTAATTAATTTAATCCAATACTATTAGTTTTAAATTCAAATTCCATTCAAATATCTCTTTAATTAAATATCATTAATAATTAAATTCTATTAGTTTAAGTTGCGGAAATTACATTTTCGATAGTTCGAAGTCTCGGATTGAAAAACGGATTCCAAAATTGGGTTCAGCACGTCGAAACGATGCGAAATGAGGTCTGTCAAAATTTTCGCCGAAGATGGAATATTCCGGTCGCCAGAAGGAATATTTCGTCCACCGTCTGATCACCGGAAAATTGCCGGAAAATACAATACTTGACGGATTTCAATTCCGAGCACACCATCGGAATCATTTCACTGTAAGGAATTCAAAAACGCAAACACATACAACGGATTATACACCAGTTCACCGGAAAAAGGGAAAAACAGTCCGGATAGTCGCCGAAAAAGGTGACTACCGGAAAAACGCATAGATCGGACCCAAAATTCACATCAATCGAAAGCTCACAAAGAGGGGAGTTAGAATATACCTTCAAATTCGCCGTCCGACCACCAAAAGGTACCGAAATTGGCGTCAGCAGCCGCTCGGTGAATAGTATCACCGTTTCTTCTTTGGTCACCGAAATATGTGTTTTCCGGTGAAGATCTTTACATCAATGGAAAGCTCAGACCATGAGGAGTCTAAATTTGACCTCAAAGTCGCCGTCCGATCACTGGTCTCGCCGAAAATCGCGTCGAAAGTTTGTACATGAATTTCGTTCGGGCTACAGATCGGGTGTAAGACTACTATCAATGGAAAGCCCATAACGAGAGGAGTTCAAATCAACCTTTGGTGTCGCCAACCGACCACTAGAGCTGCTGGAAATGGCATCGACAGTCCGGCGGCTCTCTCTCTCGCGTCGTTCCTTCTCTCTCCTCTGATTTCTTTCAAACACTGGAAAAGAAAGAAGAAGATGAAGGAAAAGAGGGTAGCGGCGGCTATGGGGGTAACAGCGGTGTTGTTGGCCGTGAACATGGCGGCACTGCTGGCCGTGAACCCGGCAGCGGTGCTAGTTTGGTTGCACGAAGAAGGAGAAGATGAAAGTGAAGAAGAGGAACTCGTACGTATTCCTCTCTTCTCTGATTTTTAATAATAATAATAATAATAATAATTATTATTATTTAAAATATTATTTGAATAAAAATACCAAAATACCCTCAACTATCTAAACATATTACATAAAATAATTTGGATTATTATATCCTTTTACTATTTAATTATCTACAAAAATACCAATAAGTTAAAATTGCTAAAATACCCTTAAAAAAATTTTTGTTTTCAAATTAGTCCTATTTAATTAAAAACCGATATTTAAAAATTTCCCAAATATATTTTTCAAAATAATTTTTATTTTCAAATTAATTCTTTATTATTTAAAATCAAAATTTTAAAAATTATGGTGTTACAATACTACATATGGAAAAGGTCATAAGTATTTCTTATGCAATGTTTATACTAGAATCCCTAGACCTAAAATTACTATAGGTTCTTAGGTAGTTTCTCGTGTGCTTTGACGGATTGCCTAACGTGCCCGTAACAGGGTTGCAAATATGGGTACGATTAGTACACTAGGAACTATGCTTAGAAATATGAGTAAAGTGAAGGGATTGCCTTTATCTCTATAAGAGAGAAGATATCACAGGCCATTTGATTAGTGAGACTAAGTAGTGTATGCATACCCAGGCAGGATGATAAGTGTTATGCATCTATCTGATTAGTCAGTATCACTGGAGAATCAATAAAATGCATTAGCAATAATAAGGGTGACCGAGAACATGCCTTATGCTAATCATTGATATCAACGGCAAATAGTTGTATAAGGTTGTTATAGGCTTTATCGATTCAATTGATTAACACTCGATTTAATTTGGGTAGTTATAATGTCTTTTTAGAGACCAATTATAACTTATGGACCTAAATTATATTTGGGTTCATTGCCAACATTGAACGAGCCTTTAGGATCGCACACGTAATAGGGATTTGAGTTGGACCTGAAAGCTAATTGAATTAAGCCCAATTGATTGGTTAATTAAATGGTTTTGCAACATCCTATTTTTTTTATTATATGAGAAAGACATGATAATAGAACTCAATTTTTAGCTAGAAATGGTAGGTAACTTATCTGGAGTTGGCAAAAATGGTAAGAAACCATGCAAATAATAGGGGCAGCAATTAATATTAGAACTTGACAATTTAACCTAGATTTCAGATTACTAGATGACCTAATTTGTAAAAGTACAAAATATAAGAGTTGTTCCTTTATGTCTTAGCTAAATTTAAAAATTAGAGTCACTATATTTGGAGCTGTATGGATAGAGATATGGTTGATTTATTAGACAGTGTGCAGACTGCCCCTGGTAGTGCAGAAGGGTCGGAACGAATGCATCGTCAAAAATTATGTACCACCCAAATTAATCTAAAATTTTTATACAATGTAGTGTTAGATGTCTAGTTTTATTTGGCATAAGAATAATTAAATTTGGAATAGTAAACAAGGAGATATTAAGGAAGAAAAACGTTAAGGAAAAGTACCAAAGGGACCTCATTGGGATTTCCCTAAAAGTTAAGGATAATTACGTAAAAAAACAATTAAGTGTCGGGGGTTGTTAATAGTGCCTACATCTAATATTAGCAGGGAACTCTCAAGATTAATCATGTAACACCCTAACTCAACCTACAAATAGGCCAAGGTGTGATACACATGCACTGGAACTAGGATATGATCAAGGATCTAGGAAGGAGCTTAGGAATGGATTTGAAGAGATAGAACTCGCGAAAGCCACACCAACATCTAATGATCCTTTAATATTATCAAGTGGTCCAATAATAAGGCTAAGAGCTAAGAGATTCAAGGAAGCCCTATAAATTCTCATCCGAAGCATGCTTACTAATTTGGAGAGAGATGAACCTGAGTCTATGCTACTAGACGACAAGTCAAGTTCAAGAGAAGTTGGCAGCCCAATATGTAATCAAGCATGGAGACTGAAGTTGGCAGCCTAGTAGAATGGAAACTAAATATAGCAGCCCAATATTTATTAGGCCCACTGGTTGGAGGGATTTCTTTGTTTTAATTATAATTCCTTTAGTTGGCAGGATTCTATTTCCTTTAATGGGCAGAATCCTATTTCAAGTTGGATTAGGGATTATTTAATTATTTCCTTGTTAGTTTAGGTTAATTAAAGTTTATTTCCTTTTAGAATATGATTTTTAGGTCATGTAAAGGCTATATAAAGGCCTAAAATGAGTTTTGTAAAGAGGAACACATTATGATGAATTGAATTTTCAATTGAGAGGTTATTTTACTTCTTTGTTCTAGGAAGAATAATGGGGTGTTTCAAGAATTTCTTGAGGCATCCTAGCAATCAAGTTAGCAATAGAGGCTGATTTGATCTTTTGATGTTTAGGTTATCTATTGCATAGATAATAGAAGGTCTAAACACAACAAGCGAGAATTACAATCTGAAATTTTGTTCGAAAAGGGTAAAGGTCTTGAAGGTTCGATTTCAAGGTTGTCTTCTACATGGATAGAGGAAGGTTTTGAAGGCTCGATCACAAGGTTATCTTCTACAAGGATAGAGGAAGGTCTTATGACAATCACAACAAGGTTGTCTTCTACAAGGATAGAGGAAGGTCTTGCGACGATCACAACAAGGTTGTTATCATTTGGTAATAGAGATTTGGTTTCTTGTTTTCAATTGATATCTATCCATCTATCCATTGTCTTCTTCTTTCCTTAAGGAAAACAAAAAGAAAAGGAAAAAAAAAACAAATTTATAGTGGCTTTTTCTTTGTTC
This sequence comes from Croton laevigatus, assembly GCA_949640765.1. Lineage (NCBI taxonomy): Eukaryota > Viridiplantae > Streptophyta > Magnoliopsida > Malpighiales > Euphorbiaceae > Croton > Croton laevigatus. The sequence continues at coordinate 3,986 of CATIWJ010179518.1, forward strand.
ATTCTTCTTTAATTTTCAATTTCTATTTCTTTCAGTTAAAAAAAAAATTATCACAATCAGATTGCTCAAAGAGTAATTTAGGCAATTCCCATATCTTGGTTGCTAATTTTTTTTGGATTGTGAGAAGAATCAAAAGTTTGGACAGTTTAGAAAATTTTTTTTATGTGCCTTAAGATCAAAATTCCTCCATTCAAAGTGTAACACCCCTTCTAGGCCCACGAATGAGTCTAGAAGAAGCGTTACCTTCTTGGTTAAGAGTCGGTTAAACTATCATTATTATTATTATTATTATTTATTTTTATTATATAAATATATATGCACATCATACAATTCATCCATGCCTAAATTATATAACACATGTCATTAACACTTCTACACACTACCCTTATAACCTCATACTCCTCATCTCAAACATTCAAGCAATTCTACATATTAATCATACATATCTCAACTTCCGTACTATTACATATTATTCTAATACAATTACATAAAACCTAAGTCATAAATTAATAATTATATAGCTTAACTAGCCTTAATCAATTCATGTATATACCAATCTAATTAATACAAAAATAGTAATTATACCCCAAAAGGCTTGCATTGTCAATGCTGAGAGCTACTGATTGCAACCGGTGTTTACTCTACTAATCTTCGACCTACGAGTTTAGACAAGTAAACTCACTGAGCAAACTTTTGCTCAGTGGGTGCTTTAACCGAAGTTGAAAACGATATTTATTTAAAAACATATAAAATAAAGCATACTAAAATATTTAAGAAATCATCAAATAAAAGCACGTTGTAATCTTGAAAGCCTTCATAATAAAACATTTATAGAACTAATAAATAATAAGCATTGTAACTTGATAAGGTTTCGTTAAATTGAGTTTTAGCTCTAGTGGCACTCAAAAGAACTCGACGATAAGAATCAGGGCCCTATGCATATCTCGTTTAGCCATTGGACTATCACAATGATACCATAGATTATATATTTCATACTTTTTCCGATTCCAACAAGTATTATAGCCATCAGACTATCACGTCAATACAGTTTTTACATATCATTTCATCAACATTATATCATTTCCGCGGGTTAACCCTACGATGCATCGTATTTTTATCACTAGCGTTCTAAAGCGAGCCACATAAACATTAAATAAGATAAATAACAATTCACAAATATTTGTTCTCATTTTATAAATTTCATATTCATTCAATTCTCATTTGCGTTCCATATCACATTCATAACTCAAAATTTATGTATTTATCTCATCTTTCTATTTTCCTTGTATCATGAGTATCATATAATGCGTTTCTTGATATTTCCAAACCATAAATCATGAAATGAAATCAAATGCAATTGATTCGGGTGAAAAACAGAGTGTTTAGGCACCGTCGTGAGCGAGACGGCCCCTAAAATGTTTGTTGCGACCAAGACAGCTGAGACGAGCATCCTGGGTGCTTCTAGTGTTGGTTTTGCATGCGTGACATCAACAACAGGGTGTTTTGGTCGTGCTCGCGACTAGCAAAGTGCATCTCAGGAGCGTTCCAGCCTGCGCATCTCTCACTATTTCGGCCATAAATTTTTAATTACAAATCCAATTGAGGTGATTCAAAAAGGATTATAAAGCTAACATCCAAGGCTACAAAATAGTCTTCTATGGCTTTTCCAAATAAGGTCTTTTTTGAATATGAAAAATCGTGTTGAATTGGAACCATAAAACATAACATATACAAAATTCAAGTTTTACAACACCTATCTTTGAAACAATGATGCCAAACCTTTTCTTCAACACTTAACACATAAGAACCCTTTTAAAATCAAAATCAACTCAACCAAACATTTAAAAATAAAAATCAAATTCAAGAAAACACAAGTTTTTCAGTAAAAGCACCAAACCTCGAATTTGAAGCTTTTCTTCAAGCTAGGCAACTTCCTTGCCTCCCTCCTTGGCCTTAGCTTCAAGATCACCTATGATCATAACATATTTTAGCTTTTATTAAAAATAGACTCAAAATCTTAACTCGAAATCTTAGGGTTTCTTTTATACTCTAAATTTTAACTATTACCAACTTGATCTAACATTTCTAATGAGAACTTTCTCAAATCCTACTTAAGCATTCATCTAGCTACCTCTTTCCTCTACTTACTTAACTCAAGGAAAGAAACCCAAATATCAAACTCATCTCTTACCTTAGCTTCTACTTTTTTTACTTAGGAATACTTTGAAGGACAAACTTGAAATCCTTTACTTGATCTTGATGAGAGGGCCGGCTTGGGTTAAGGGAAGGAAGAAGTGAATATGGTGGTATAGGTGAAAAAATGATAAATTGGAAGAAGAAGAGAAGAGAGTCGGTGAAGAAGAAGAAAGAAAGAAGAAGAAGTTAGTGGATTTTTCTACAATAGTGGAGATTTTATAATTCATGGGTTTGGATGGGTGGGCTTGGCCTAATACTCAACCCATCACAACTTTTTTTTTCCTTCATTCTTCTACCTTCTTTAATCCTATTAAGGCCCAACATTTATTGTTACATCCCAAGGATCGGGTAAGAAGAATCGAAACTCGGATCATCCATTGGATCGGTGAAGCGGTGCATTGTTGAGCTAACAAGTGGACCTTTAGGTAGAGATTAGTATATGGGTTGGTATAATACTAAGTTGGGTTAGTAAGGCTTGGGCCTTATGGTAGTAATGGGCCTTATTTTAGAAAAAAAAAAAGAGAAGGTAGGTTAAGAAAGAAAGGAAAGAAAGAGAAAGACTTGGGCTAAAGCCCAAGACCTTAAGAACCTAGCCCAAACCCATTAACCTTGATATATAAAGGAAGAGAAGGGTGGAAAAACCCTACATTTTCTTCATTTTTCTTCTTCCAACCTGCCACCTCTCTCCAATTCTCTCATCTTCTTTCTTTTCAACCCACATATTCATCTTCTTCTTTCATCTCCACCCGTGGCCAATATCTCCAAGAGCAAGAAAATCATTTTCAAGCTTGATTAAGTCTAAGGAGGAAGATAAAAGCTCTAGTGAGGTGAGAATCTTAAACCCTAGCTTTTATTATGGTAGAATATATTTAGGGCTTTGATGATAATTGGAAGATTGAGATGAGAGATAGTAAATATAAGTTAGAAATGGAATTATGAGTTATAAAGGAAGAGAGTATTATAAAAGAGAGTTGATGGAAAGTTAGGATTTTGATATGGTTGATATTTTGTAGGAATTATTGAAGGAGACATATAGAACAAAGGAAAAGAAGTAGCTTAAGAGCTTAGGAAAGCTCTAAATACAAGGTTTGGTACCTAACCATCTCTATATTTTTAATTTGTTTTGTGTTTGAAAATGTGTTGTTGGGTGATATTTGTGATTCCCTTTGGTTTTATGTTAAGTGCATGAGTATTGTGTGGAAACTTGGCTTTTGAAGAATCGATTTTGGAAGTATGTTGAATTTATGTTTTTCAACTTAAATTTTCTCATTGAAAACACTTGATTTTGAATTTGTGATAAGAGACACTTTTGTAGCCCTTGCAATAAGCTTTCCAACGCATTTTGAACCATCTTAATTAGTTTTGTAAATCAAAAGATATGGCCAAAATAGTAACTATCTCGTAAGCTAATTTTAGACAAGTCTCAAATGAGATAGAAGTGTCTCGACCGAGACAACTGAACAGAAGGCATTGTCTCGAACGAGACAGTTCCGTCTCGAACGAGACGACTGTCCCCAAAACTCCAGAAGGTAATTCTTGAACGAGACAAGCCTTATCTCGATCGAGACAACCTTTTTGAGGGGTATATCTCGCTCGAGACATACCCAAAGTCATGTTTTAAGACTTTAAATATGTTTTGCTTAAGTTTTTACCTTTGAATGATGACTTTTTATATCCAAGTAAGGTATAAAATTGAGAAGGGAACATGTGACATGTAAAATTCTAATGAGGAAAAATATGAAAGAATGAAAAACGATTTTATGCTTTACATGGCTAATTGAACCCTATGATAAGGGTGTGTCGTGACATACGGGCATACTGCGCGATGAATTATGAAATGAAATATGAAATGATATATGGAATGAGATGATAACATGGGGTATAGCTATGGCAACGTCCATGTACTATAACTCACATGAGAAAATCTTGATGAAAATTGGGCATAGCTATGGCTTTGACCACGATCTATAACCCAAATGGAAATTACAATGACCGAATTAGCCCTAGGCCTTATCATTATAGTTCTACCATACCTATGGAGCAAAGAAACTAAAATGAGATTCAAATGTTATTTGTTGATGATTTCAAATGTTTGTTGAATTTCATATGTTTGTTTTAGATTATGAAAAAGGGTTTTGTTGATGATTTTCAAATGCATATTGAATTTCAGATGAATGTTTAAAGTATGAAAATGGGTTTTCAAATTTTACTTATTCTTTCAATTCCTATTTGCAAAATAGTTTGAGATGGTTATGTACCCACTGAGCATAGTTTTTCTCAGCGAGTTTATTTTTGTAAACTCGTAGGTTGGAGTTAAGCAGAGTCTAGAGCAGCAGCAGCCGTAGCAGACGACACTTTATAGTTTGTTTTGAGTAGTATAATTTGTAATTATATTCAAGATAAGGCATGTACATAAGGTATTTATATGTTATATTTGAATATGTAATTTAATAGTATCTCATGTAGAAAGATGTAATAGTACTTAATATACGGTAGTAGTAGTAGTAGATATGTCTAGATGGTAATGTCTGAATTAGAAGTGTGATATATGCATAAAAAGGAGGAGGTTATAAGGTGGGTTACTATAGAAGTGCTATGATGTTTGTTTGTGTGTGTTGAGATACATAATGGCTTGAGACTACATTGATATTAAGACTAAGTATTAAAAGTGATCTCTGAAAGATGAGTAAAATAAAAAAGGGGACTTAAAAGAAAAATTTTATAACCCAAAGGTAATTAATGAATTAGACATAGGTTAACTGGAGTTCAATCACAGAACGTAGCACTTCTTCTGGACTTATCCGTAAATCTAGAAGGGATGTTACATTTAGTGGTATCAGAGCACCAGTTTAGTTGGTTCTGGGAATAGTTAGGTAAACTGACTAGGAAGAGGAGATTATATAGGAATGAGTTGAGGATTTTGGTTAGTTGAAGATAGTAAGGAATACGATGAATGTCATTGATTAAATTTTAGGTTTTGTAAATAAGATGACTGTTTAAGGGAGAGACAAGGATAAGAATACCAATGATCGTGATTAGTTGTGAGTCTAGTGTTCTCTTAAAAAGAAGAGGATGGAGGTATAGATTAACCTAGAGACGAATTAGAAAATGTTAGATAGGATTAAGGAAGTAATAAGAGAACCAGTATATATAGGCTAGAATAAGGAGTTGTAAGAAGAGAAGGATAATTTTGGATTAAGTTTGGCACAAGTAGACAGATCTTTAATGGTTAGACCAGAAGATGATGATTTTGTTTAGACGGTACCAAATCAAAAAGGTAGTGGCAAATTATGAATTGTGGATAAAGTTGGATCTTAACAAAGAGAAGCAGGAGCATACACCAACCAGTTCTGTAGCCTCAGCATCTCTCAAGACTGAATAGCAGAAAAAAAAGAGAGGAAGTAGTTTGGCTATGAATATTATGACGTAGTAGGATAACATAAAGTAGTTATAATTATGAATGGTAAGGATATTAACCTAGCGTAGGTTGTTTTATCAGACATAGATTGATGATGATATGTTTATAGTTAAGATATTTTGATGTAAGAAAGAAATTAGTAAGTTGAAATTAACTTGGTGTAAGTCTTTTGTTTCGATAGAGCTGAAACCCCATTTCTGGTGGTCAGCTTCCCAACCTCTGCTCTATAATCTCCAGTGGTAAAGCTCTTAGCTCTTTCAAAATTGTTCCGTTTGATTCCAGAACTGATCTTTGTTTTCTCGAAACTCTGTTTAAACTCAAAATGTCCAGCTTCGTTCTTCCTTCTTCCACTAATTTTCAAAAGTGAAGGAGAAGCCTCTCTTCTCTTCGTTTCTGATTTTCCCAGCGATATTTATTATGGCTTTTTTATGATGAAGTCTTGGTTTCTTTCGAATCCTAAGATTCCTTCGCTCGGCCGGACTCCGTCAGTTCCCATCTCTCCTCCCTTCGTTTCTTACTCGATCTCTGTATATATCCTCTTTTTTTTTCTGTTCTTCGTCCTTTTCAAATTCAAAAATCAAAAACTTTAAAATACCACTTGAATCGGACATGATTTCCTCAATCTTCTAACTTCCCTTATGATTCGGTCATCACCAAATCTTCTTTCTCAAAACCGCTTTCTAATTTCAAGACCAGATCGACAAATCCCTATTCTCCATTTTCGTTCATGCTGCTCCCTTCTCATTCAAACCTAAACACCCCGTTTTATTGTCTTGCATTCATAATATCAAAACGCGCGTTTTACTAAAGTTGTAAGTCCAAAATGCAGAAAGCCATATGTTTTAATGCACTTCCTTTCATCCGCACCATTTCACACTTTTAATTAAAACATAACAACATAAAATATAGCTTCCCTTCAAATTAAACACAAAAAATGATTTTAACTTTTGACAAAATTTTAGTCAAGTCTAAGATTTTTCATCTTCTTCCAATATACACTTATTTTCACAATTCCTGCCCTATTTCCATTCTTTTTTGCAATAAAGCTTGGCTATGACCCGTAAAATAAAAATTGACAAAATAAGTGCTTTTAATAATAACTAATCACCAATTAAAACTGAAATTAAACAATAATTCCATAAAAATATATAAAAAATCAGCACTTATCAGTTACAGCAATCTGTGGGAGGCTTGGAGTATCCTATGGGAGGCTTGGATTATTCCGTAGAAGGCTTACAACGATCCAGTGTTAAAGCATGCATCAAGAGGTAAATTTCTAACCTTCCCTACACTTGATTTGTCACACCCTAGTTCTAATTAATGCAATGGTTTATAAGTTACCGTGTGCTAATAAAAGTTTCAAGAGAATTTCATGACTCAATGCGTAGGAGCGTCAGGGTTGACATCAGGGGTTGTGCTAGCATCGGAAGGGCATTAAGGTACTTTTTAAATTTGATATTGAGTGATGTGTAGTTTGGTTATAATGTAGTAATGGGCCATTTAATTTAAGAATGAAGAGATGAAGGGAGGGGTTAAGTGTTTATGCTAAGGCCCACATCCATTTAAAATAAACATGTGACCTAAATAATTAAATAATACTAAAACTTAAAAATATCTTCCCTACATTCTAAAATTCTCTAGAAATCTCTACCATTTTCAATTCCCACTCATCCAACTCTCCTCATTCTCTTTAACATTTTCTTTCATCTTCTTCACCATGTTCATCTTCATCCTCTCACCTCCTTTGGCAGACCCATCCCTCAAGACAAATGGAAAAATCCTTAAGTTCTTACATCAAGAAATTCTAAGGAAGAACTAGAGTAGAAGGTAAGGGTTTAAGTTGTGGCTTAGTCTTTTTCTTTAGCTAGAAATATGAGGACCAGTGACGTCGAATGAAGAAGTTTGGTACCTTACTCGCCGCCTGTTGCTACTAGAATCTTTAATGGGCCAAATGGGTTATCGGGTCTGAGTGGGAACCCGACGCAAAGGAACGAGCGAAAGAGAAGAAGGAAACGCAGGAAGGGCTATGTTTTAGCCAAGACGACGTCGTTTCAAATAGGAAAAACGGTACCGTTTTAGACCAAAAACGCAGCAGTTGTGCGTTTCTTCCGTGTTACAGTAAGGAATCACAATTCCCCCCAAAAGTTACTTCCGTGTTACAGTAAGGCCCTTAGAATATGTCAGATAAACCCCTAAACTTATTTTAGCATTTCATTTAAGTCTTTTAGATTGATTTTTATTAGGAAGTTCAATTTAATCTAGATAAAAAATAATTAGATAGGGGTATAATTTACTATGAAAGCATTCTAATTTGTCTAAAAATATTAGAGTATGATAAAAATTATTAATTTGGCATCAAGTCAGAAAATAGATTATTGGGCATAAACAAATACAAATAGAAATAAATAAAAGAGCATAATATAAATTAATAAAAATATTAGGAGAGTTCTTCAATGAAATGAGAAATTAATTAGATTGTGATTTTGTTAGAATTTCAATAACGCAGACTAACTTAAAGAGAAGCAAGTGTGAGGCGGATATGGAGTAAAATGCAATAAAAACCAGGTTTGATACTTTACTCATATTTAATCATATTTAAATGAATGTTCTATGAATATGTGAGATATGTTGCTATGATGTTGTACCATTGTTTGCTATATATGTTCATATGAAAGAATAGTATGCAGATTTATATTAAATAAAAGTAAAGTACCCATTAAGCATAATGCTTAGCAAGTTTAGTGTATGCTAAACTTGTAGGTAACATAAAGATGCTAAGGAATCCAGATTAGTCAAGTAGAGTCATGCTCACCAGAAACACTAGACTGACATATACTGGAGGAAAAGCAGGAAGTCAGAAATAGCACCAGATTAAGAAAAGAAAATGTTTATTCAGTGTTGTAATTAATTATAAATTTTATTTTAATCAAATGTAAATTATGTTCTGCATATTAAGTTGCATTAGTTGTGACACACTTAGCTCGGCTAATAATAGTCGGGTTAAGGGGTGTTACATAAAGGGACGTTTATGACTTATTTGGGGTACTTGAAAGTCCCTTAAGTGGGTTGTATAATATCCATTCCAAAGGTTCAAAGTTAAGCAAAAGCTAGAAATTACTATTTATTTAGCAAAACATTATTTATTCGGTTATTTTGCACTATTTATTTGGTAAATCACTATTTTAGTCATTTTTCAAGAGTGAGCATTCGTGAACCTAAAACACAAGTATAAGACATGTTGAACCCATTTAGCCAAAGGAAGTCGCAAAAGAGCAAACATAAGCAATGTTAGTCCCGTGGCAACTAAGAGGGGGGGGTGAATTAGTGGCAATTTAAAAATTTTTAGCTGAAATTAGGAGGAATGAATAAAAGGAATTTATAGTGGTTCGGCTATAATCTCTAGCCTACATCCACTTCTCCAATCCTAGAAAGGAATTGGGTTCCACTAACACCAATGGAAATACAAGAGGTTTTAGAAAGTCCACCCCAAACTTAGGGTTCAATGCTCACCCCAAACTTACAAACAACTATAGTGTTTAAAGCTCACACTAGTAACTACAATACAATAGAAAGGTTGGATTTAATGCTTATCCAACAAACAAAAGAAATTTTATATAATTGAATGAGA
>CATIWJ010179611.1:0-30595 GCA_949640765.1 Croton laevigatus
TGTATAATTCGGTTAAACGGGTAATTCGGGTAGACAATCTAATTCGGCCAAAACGGGTAAAAGAAAAAAATTTTACAAATATTCTAATTCGGCCAAAGATCGGTCAAAAATTGACCGAATTGGCCGAATGCTCACCCCTACCTACAGTGTCATATCTCAAATTTTTAACCGTACGGCGACTGGCGACTTGTGTCCGTGATTTATCGGTGGATCTAATCATCTCACCTCTCGTTTCAGGGATAAATATTTCATTTCCCATCGCAGAAACAAAATCCCCAATTGACTTTTCTTTTTCTCACCGGAAAATCTCAGGACTTTCTACATACCCTAAGGCCTCACCCGTCTCTCTGCACGCGAAATCCTTCCCAAAATCATTGTGGATGTCAACCTCAGGGCAGCCCCAATTCCGATATACACAGACACCATCGAAGGTTTTGCATCTGCGGAATCTTCCATGGGAGTGTACCGAAGAGGAGCTAATCGAGCTTTGTAAACCCTTCGGGAAGATCGTTAATACTAAGTGCAATGTGGGCGCTAATCGTAATCAAGCCTTTGTCGAATTCGTAAGCTACTCCTGTTGCCTTGTGTTTTTGTCTCTGGTTTTCATTGGTTCTTTTCATCTTAAAATAGTTTGGTTTATGAGGTTTAGTTGAACGTTTGTTGAATTAGTTGCATGTTTCATTACTTGGATTTTTTTCTTTTATCGATTTATGCATTTTACATACATCCGCGGTTAGTTTGCTTGGACGAGGAACTCATTGCAGTTTATCTTTGAGTAATCTTGTTGAGTGGTGTTTACTTCAGATTTAGTTTTCCCATTTTAGATGTTTCAGAAAATATTCTAGTTGGATTATTTGAAAGAACTGAAAATGCCAGAATTTATAGCTTAATTGGCGTCTATGTAATACAGTATGAAATAACGAAAATGATGTTAGGAATCCCAGTGTTTGCAGAAACACATTCCATATGATTATTATGCTCTCAAGGAATTGGTTGTGCATATTATCTATTGGTTTGCTATCATACTATAATTATAAATGGTACCTTTTGTGTGTGCTAAATGTTGACAAGATTTGAAATGATTCTCTTGCAGGCAGACCTAAATCAGGCAATTCAAATGGTTTCGTACTATGCATCATCATCTGAGCCTGCACAAGTTCGTGGTAAGACAGTGTATATCCAATACTCAAATAGACATGAAATTGTCAACAACAAGAGTCCAGGTGATGTTCCTGGAAATGTATTGCTGGTAACAATTGAGGGTGTTGAAGCTGGTGATGTCAGCATCGATGTCATCCATTTAGTAAGTGCTTTCTAATCTTGATTTTTCATTTTTTTTTGGGATTATTATAGTTTGTAAACACATTGCGAATTAATAATTATATATGCATCAGTGTTGATTTTGTTTGACATTCACTGAGTGGCATTTTAGAGTACATAATAAAGAGTGGGCATAAAATATATCACTGAAACAGGCTAAATGGAAGTGAGGAACTATGCATTCAATGTCAATTGAGAATCATAAAATAGAAGGAAGAATTAGACTGGGATATGCTTCCATCTTTTTTAGATAAATTCATTCTTAATACTGCAAAAACATGCAAAACAAATACGTTTTGTAGTCAGTGAATGTTATATGAAAGGAGTGGATATTCAGTCACATAGGTACCTACATTCCTTGGTGAGGTTTAAGACAGTGTAAAAGGCTTATTTCTCCCAAGTTCTGTCCTATTCATAAGATAAATGGAATTTTTTGGAACCCTCATTTTATTCCTTCACCTTCATGTATCTTTTGTCACTCTTAAGTTCTGTGAATGCTTTTAGCCATGAACTCAATGAACCTTCTTACTTAAATCATATGTAAACATGAAAGGTTTTCTTCAAAAGATTTTACTGGATGTAATGTCGATTGTATGACTGATCTCTCTCTCTCTCTCTCTCTCACTAAGCATGAATTCTTGTATAGGCGTAGTTGAAGGAGTTTGACATTGATGATGCCTTTGTCATTAGTTTGCTTTGTGAAGTGGCACATTCAAATGTGCATATGATTGTTAGCTGTCCAAGAACTTGAACCATGCTTCCTTTAACAATTATGTGTCTCTCATACTCAGTTTCAATATTCTTTTCTTGGAATATCTTTGTAAAAGCGTGGATTCACTTTTGTTATTAGTTTTTTAAACTTTTCCCCTGTTATCTTTGAGACAGATAAATTCATCCTTTTCTTATTTCCCCAATAGTTACAATCCTGATTGGATTATGTATATGAGTCAATTTTAATTCAAATTAGTTGAATACAGATGCTGATGCCTCTTATTTAGATTCTTTTGTTGGAGACAGTTTGGAAATATTGTCATGTACGTCATACTCCATTCTAAGGTCTATCTTGACGCATACATGTACAGGTGTTATTCTGCACTTATTTCTCAAATATTTGGGTTTCTGAACTTTGTTGCTTTCTATAGATGCTTGGCATGGCCTTGAATTGTGTAAAATGTGATTTGATCTTGTATTTATTATGATGTATGATTATATATGGTTGAATCTTGTTTCAGGTATTTTCTGCTTTTGGTTTTGTACACAAAATTGCTACTTTTGAAAAGGCTGCTGGTTTCCAGGTAGTTGTCAAAATTGCTTTGTATTTTGGCAATTGGATATTTCTTTTTAACATAGTCAACTTGTGTTTATCCTGGAAGGCTCTTATTCAATTCACTGATGCGGACACAGCATCTGCTGCAAGAAATGCTTTGGATGGGAGAAGTATACCAAAGTATGCCTTTTTCTTTCTCTTTCTTAAGCCTCCACCTGGACTGAGACTTCTCCTTTTTAAGTCTATATAGTTGGCCATCATTTATTGCATACTGATAACTTGAACTTCCTATCATGCTGAAAAAAAAATAAATTTCAGGTACTTGCTTCCAGAGCATGTAGGCTCATGCCACTTGCGGATCTCATATTCTGCACATACTGACCTTAATATCAAGTTTCAGTCTCATAGAAGCAGGTAAAGAAAGTGTCCTAGAGGTCATCATTTATATGCTTTCCAATGTTTCTATGTAATCATGTTTGTTGATCGAATATTTCATTCTGTATGTTTCTAATGCTGTCATTTATCATCTTGCTAATTGGTACGTGTGCTTTTGTCATCTAGGGAGTTAGTGACGCCTGGTAGCCAGAACACAGATGTGTTGTCATGGCCGCTTAGTAATTTCCTTAATCTTTTGACAAAAGCTCTATTTCATTTGCACATTCTATAGTCAGAGTTGTTAATGCACCTGTTGTTGAATTGCATTAAATGAAACAATTTTTCATTTTTTCCAGAGTGGACAATTTTCTTGCCATTGCTTGGAAATCCAAATGTTTTCTAGGTTTTGTTTGCTAGATTTCTCTTTCAGCTTCATGACTTTATGTTCTACTTGTTCAAAATGCAATCATGTTAGTAGTTACTTTGTTACTTTTTTTCTTTTGGAGATGGCAATGTCTGCTTAAATATTGCTATTGTTGGCGAGAAAAAAAAATCCAATTGTTGAATATGGATCTCATATTTGAAAAAAAAGTACTTAATCAAATATTCCCTTTGACAACAATAACACCTAGGAACTAAAACTGAACTAGTTGGATGAAATAACCTTATACATAATACTACTTACAATTGTCAAATCCATATTTTATTTTTAGGAGGTCATGTGCTGATCCATTAATAAATTATACTTATTAAGTAGCTTTTGAACAATACATATGTTTCATTTTAATAGGTTGTATTGAGATTTCATTGATTGGGTTATATATATGTATATATATTTTATGGTGTCCTTGTAGTTGGAATTAAAAAAAAAAAAAAGGGGCTAAGCTGTTTGTAGTTTAAATTAAAGAAAAATTAATTAATGTAAAGGTTTTTTCTATTTTTTTTTTAAGAAAAAGCTCTAATGCTAAAGTCTATTTAGAATGTCTAGCTGATGTGTTAAAAAAGGTATTCATATCTAGCATACCTTTTGTTTCTAGAGGATATTTTAGACAATGCCCACATTTATTGTTCTTTGGTGATCGGTCATATATGGAGTTGTTGGGTTGGGCTAGAAAAGAAAAGGAGGATAGAAAAGATGGCCTAATATTAGTGTATTGAGGAGAGTGTTTCAAAATTCTCATTTATAAATAAACATTTAGCTGCATTACCATCCACTCTCTTTTATATGATATACCAGTTATAGTCCATATTTACGTTGTAGTTTTTATCTGAAATTTAATTTATAGCCCATACCATTTCATTAGTGATCTATTTATGTGATTTTCTTCATTAGTAGAGAAGTACAATATATTTTGCAATATATTACTATAGTGTAAAGTATTAAGCAATTCAAATATTATTTTGTATATGATGTAAATGTTATAAGTGATCTATATATTTTTAATAAACCAAGAATTTAAGATTATGTCATTGTATAAGTCATTTTTTTTGCTTTCGTTATGTTTATATTATTTTTAAGCCTTGAATTGTGACCTTAATACTCATATCTTAAACAACTCTACTGATAATTATTGTAAATTGAAAGAGATAATAATATATATAATAGAGATACCATAGGTATAATAAATTCAGTATGCCATTATAAATCGTAAAAAATAAGAAAATTGAATGTTTTTATTATTAATTCAATTGAAACAATTAAAATTTTATATTAATCGAATGAATTTATTGTATACCATTAATTACAAACAAAAGAAAATGAGGAGTTTTATGCATTAAACATACAACAACAAGCATTTTGTCCCGAACTAGTTGGTGTCAGCTGGATGGATCCTCTAACTGCTATCCATTGAAAATAATTAATATATAAATAAATAAAATGACTAGTAATTATTAGTTTTGTTGACTTGTATTTGTAAAAAGTATTTAGTAGAATCTAGATGATTACAAATCTTTGACTTTAAAATAATTAAAATTTAAATATTAAATAGCATAATGTGTGTGTGTGTGTATATATATATATATATTCAGTTTTGTTTGGATTGGGAATCAACTAAACTATTATTTGTGGCAGTTTGAAACATTTCCAAACCATCAACTATTGAAACTGCAGTTTTGGTTTTGTTTGGATCAATTTGGTCATTTTTTGAACAACCCTAGACACAATAATGGGAGAAACCTGTGGATTAACCTTGTACTTCTACTTTGATAGCTTGTTGCTTTCCGGAGGCATACATACTACCTCTTGACTTTATAGTTATTAAAGTTACTCTGAGAGTAGATCAGAGCCAATGTTTTGATGCAACTGAGAGTAGAAAATCTATAGAGGTCTGCACCTGTTGCCAGATGCTAGGTGTGAGAAACTCACCCTCACTAGCTTTAGCCTTGCCAATGTTACTAAGGGTGAACAAAGCTATATTTTGGAGCTTTCTAATGTCAGAACTCATAATACAGAGTTAAACTGCTGAAAATATTCTTGCTTGAAAGTCATTGATATTCAATCGCGTCACCGCTCCTGAATTGTGTATCATTGATAATCTTTACGTTTTCTGATTTTAGCCAACTGACTGACAAAGGATGGGCTTCAAAACAAACATTATAGACCACTTAGAATTGGAGAAATAAAAAAAAGATGTTTCTGCACATGACGGGTTAAGAACAAAGTTTGAAGGAAATAAGTTGTGTTTGAATGTGTAGGTTCTGTTTTATCATAGTACCCAGGTAGCAGTATTTAAGACTGGTTATTGTACTTGTAACACTATCTTGAATTTTTATGTAGTGTTTTCATTTTATTTCATTTGTATTTGAGTGTTATCCTTTTTCTGACATTAACATTTTAAGACATGAATATAATGTAATTAAGTTATTTTTAGCAAATTTTATCCCTGTTGACCTAGCTTCTCTTGTGCGCTTGTTTTTGCGTAGGTGCTCCTTTGTTGTTTCCTATGCTCTTAGTTATATGTCCAAGTTTGAAAAATTGTAGAAGACATTGCTGAAAATAAAGCTTATTTGTGCTTTTTGTTGAGATATAATGGCTTGTTGCAACTGCTGAGACAACATGATGGATATTTGTGTTTCTCAAGTAATTTCATCATATAGGATCCATTTTGGTGATAGTTTGTGCAATTTTCAGGTATAGAAGAAAATCACATATAGGATCCATTTGAAAATCACATGAATGAATTGGTTGCATCATTTGATCCTTCTGTTTATGCTCCTTCTGGAGTTTCAACTTGCATAAAAGTTGAAGTATTATCTCTTTGAATCTTTTACCCAAGTGGTTGAGCATGGTCCTCGTTAAAATTTAGTACTGTAAAATGAATCATATCCCCAAACTGCTTTTCTTTTAGATTTGAAAGTATCACTTACTGGGAGTAGGTGATTTGAGAACTCCACTTATTGTGTGCTTATCATTGTTGGAACTTGTATCTAGCAGAAGAATATCTAGGCAAACATGTTCTGCTGCTGATATTATTTTAATGTCAATATCTTGTTTCGCTCCTTTTTTTTGGCTTGGTAAATACAAGCTTTTGCATTTCCAATGATGTGTTTTGTTGGCACTATTTTGTAGGGACTATACAAACCCATATCTTCCTGTCAATCCTACTGCAATTGAAGGACCTGTGCAGGTATGCTCCTGGCTTGTTCATTTAAGTTTGTATTCCAGATTTCAGTACTGGGTGCCTACTGACAAGCTAGCTGTCTTCTTTAGCCTGCTGTAGGTCCTGATGGAAAGAAAAGAGAACCAGAGAGTAACGTTCTTCTTGCATCAATAGAGAATATGCAGTATGCTGTAACAGTTGATGTTCTTCACACGGTGATGTTATCCATGTTCCTTTGCATCCTACTCAAGTTATATTTGTTTTATGAAATATATTCATATGGCACTTTGGCTATTTACCTGTTACAGGTGTTCTCTACATTTGGTACTGTCCAGAAGATTGCTATATTTGAAAAAAATGGTGGAACACAGGCACTAATTCAATACCCTGGTATGGCTTCCTCTAGGACTGTTAATGAATTCAGCATGACGCAAGCATGTCAATGTTCACGTGTGTATGGAAATCATTCTAGTTGCCTTTCTTGAATCGTTTATCTGTGTTTTGCACCGATATAACACTCAACAGATTTCAATTACGTTGTAGTTTTAGTAATTCTTATTCGATTCATTGATAAGCTTATTCTTCCTTCCCTTGTTGTTTTTGGCTTCATATGGTGGTTACTTTAATTGAGTCCTGAATCCTCCTCTCCAACTTCAGAAGATGAAAGCCAAACAGAAAAAAAAGGCTAAGGGAGTGTTTGGGGGTCCACTCCTTAACCTTTTTTTGTGATTTTACCCTTCTAAAGATGTGACAATATCCTGTTTTCTTCTAGAGATTATGCCTGTTTTTTTATTTTTCATCTGCTGATTCTATTTCCTTCCATACCATGTGTTTGTTCTTTAAGTTTAAGCTAGTGTTAGTATCATTGTCACCCCTTTTCTTCAGTTACTTTCATTCCGTTGAATGGCACCATCTGTCAGAAGATAGCTACTTTATTCCATTTGTATGCAATCAACCTTTTAATATCTTTTCCTTTCTCCAGAGGGTTAAATTGTGTTCTTGTTTAAATTCTTTTGCAGATATTGCAACTGCTGCAGTTGCCAAAGAGACTCTAGAAGGCCATTGCATTTATGATGGTGGCTATTGTAAGCTTCATCTATCATACTCTCGTCATACTGATCTCAATGTTAAGGTATAAAAATATGCTTTTGAGTTAATGTTCATGAGAATAAAAAATGAGGAGAAAAATAAAAGATGCTGTGTTAGAGGGGAAAAGTGCTTCCGTTCTTGGTCGGAAAAAGATTTGGTTCCCTTTAAATGTATGATTCCTGCCACTTGATCCCCCCCCTGTTATCAGATTTAATTTTCGTCACATCTTTGTTATCAGATTTAATTTTCATCACATCTTTTAGTATGTGCCTTTTGCAGATTGCTCTCTCTTTATCTCTCTTTTTTTTTTTTTTAAATTTATGTTTGTTATTATTATTATTTTTTTTATTGTTAATTCTTTTATCAGATATAATTTTCATAACAATCTTTTAGTATGTCTCTTGCAAAGTTGCTCTATTTCTCTGTTGTGTTCTTTGAAATTATTTTTTTATTGGTATAATTGGTTATTTTACAGGCCTACAGTGATAAAAGTAGAGACTACACCATTCCAGATGCAAGTTTGCTTGCAACAGGACAGATTTCTGGTGCCCCAACAGCATGGCAGAATCCTCAGGCTGCTCCAGTGTATCCTTCAAACAGCTACCCTGCTGTTCCCCAACAACAAGTTCCTGTAGGACAAGTGGCAGCTTGGGATCCAAATGTTCGGGCAGTTGGACCTGCTTATGCATCGGCTCCGGGCTCATTTCCTGGTCAAACATATGCATCACCTCCGGTACCTGCATATGCTTCTGCAGCAATGCCTGTTGGATCCTCTCCCCTTTCACAGAGTAGTCCAATTTCACCAGGAGTTCAACCAAATGGGCGACCTGGGAGTGCACTGCCTCCAGGTCAGCCTCATTATTATAGCCGATGATGTTGTATGTTCCTCTTTCAAACCTTTTATCCATTTTGCCCTGGTTTTGCATTTTTTAGTAGAGATGACAAATCTTTTAAATTGTCAAGATATAATATCAGTTAATTGGGAAAAAGAAATCATATTTGCTTTTGTTTAGCATGTTCCCCACTCGATCATTTCGGCTTTACTGTTATGGCATGGTGATTTATACACCATGTTGTGTAGATGGCTAGATTTATAGTGAGCAGCTGATAGTGGTAGTAAAAACTTGCATTATTTGTGGAAAGAGTAGGTGAATGAATGGTGATCCTATCCTAGTTTGGCCTAGCAAATAGCATTTGTATGGCAGACAACAATCAACCATTATTTTTAAGACCAAATGGCCTACCCATGCTTGCCCCTCTTATTTAGTTTGGTTTACAGTTGTACACCATTCGATTAATGGCTTAGCAGATTCATTTTTGCACTTGCACTTGTCTCTTTCAGTATTTTCATCCTCTCTAATTACCACTTGGAAACTTAGCATTAGTTATAATTAGTTTGTAGTAATAATAATAGTAGTAGTAGTAGTAGTAGTAACTTATTATCATTATTAGTTGAGGAGTTGATATGTCCCTATCGACGAAATGATCGGGAAGAAAGGAAAGGACTGGCAAATCCTTGCATATCTTCACGATGCCAAACTTGTCGAGTTCTGTTCTGCGACTGTGAGAGTTGCATCAAACCTTAGTGGGAGTTCCTACACTTTTGCTTTTTCTCTCTCTCTTTAAATAATACTGTAATTCATCAATGGTGGGTCTTAAGATCCTAATATTTTTTAGATCAAGTTTCGATTTTTAAAAATGGAAAATTACAATTTTCTCCATATTCTTTTTACTTAATTTATATTTTTATTCCTATATTTGTTAAAATAGCCCTTTCCCCCCTCTATTTTAATTTTGTCCAACAAAATTGTTTCAGTCAATTTATACTGATTTTTCGTTAAATTTTGTGGAAAATGACTTATTTCTAGGGCTGTAGACGAGTAGAGCCAAACAGTGCAAGCTCAAACACAGCTCGTTTTGGTTTTATTGCTTGAGCTTATTTCAAACATGTTCCAAATATGTTCGAGTTTGGCTCATTAGCTTGTTAAGAGGTCGTCTCGAAAGCTCATTTGGAACGCGGTTCATTAGTTTGTTTGGAACTTGGCTCGAAATTCAATAGATTCAAGACATTTAGATGAAATGACTTAGTTTTATGGGAAAGAATTAAAATATTAAATTTTGTTTATGAACATGTTTCCGAACATAATAAATGAGTTTGTTAATGAGCCTGTTTGTTTAGAGGTTTGGGAACATATTTGATTAGAGGCTCGTGAATATGTTTGTAAATATTTAAACGAAACAGTTCGCATAATTTTAAAAGGCACAAGGCGCATTGAGATGCAAACTTACGCCTTTCGTAGACGAGGCGCACAAGTCATTGCCAATGATACCATTGCATATATAAATAGTCTGAGAATGAATTTAACTTAGCTATGTTTAAAAAAAAAAAAAATTGCTTCAGCAAATAAAGATTATCATTTTCATTTTATAACAATTTTTTTTTAATTCTAAAAATACATTTATTTATCATGTCTCAATTAGTCGTCTCACATCCTACACATCACAAAACAAATGAAAGTTGTACTTTAAGTCATGTCTATAATTAATATTACACTAAAAAAAATTATATGGTACCAGCTTTATAAATAAAAATTTACTCTTATAAAATTTACAAGATAATAAATATTTTTATATAGTAATTAAAAAAATAAAAATGAATATCAGTGATACTCTAAATGGGCTTTGATGTGATAATTTTACTAAAAATTTAATTTAATGATAAAAAATATGTAATATTAAAATATTAATATTTTTATATAAAATTATTAAATAAATATAATTAATATTACTGTTATATTTAATTTGTTAAAAATTATTTATGTATATAATAAATAATTAATACAATTAAATAAGATTTTAAAAGTATTATAAATAAGATTTGAATAAGAAAACAAATGAAAAGAAAAGAAGAAAACGTGTTTTGAAATATGAAATTAGAAAGGAAGCAGAAACAAACAGAGGGAAAACATCGACCGAGAGGAAAGAGAAAGTAACTTCTAGCGGCTGCTGGCCAGCCCAGTTCGACGTGCCCACCGCTGCATAGCCTAGCTTCCGGCGAGTTTGAGGGTACTATCACGACTACCAACTTCCAACGGAGCTTAGCATTCTCGCGGTTTGAATTCTCAGTCACTGTTGCAGCACTGTTCATCTGCCGCTTTCAACTTATTTTTTGAGCATTTCCAGCCACCATCCGACAAGAATGATGGCAGATTTGGACTTCTCTCGTTGAGAGCTTTTGGTTGAAGTATGGATCGCCGTTTGAAAACACCGTTTCCAGCAACTGAAGAAAACCTATTTTGCGCCTCACACCCAAAGCGGCGCGCCTCAGTGAGCCTCACGCCTAGGAAAAAGCTCCAAGGCCCCGCGCTTTCGATAATCGCTTCGCTCAGCAACATAAGATCCCTAGATTTTGCGCCTTAGCTCGCCTCGCGCTTAAGGCGCATTTTTTAAAACTAAGACAGTTCGCGAGCTCGTGAACCAAGCTTGAGCTCGTTTTGTTTGTTAAACGAGCTCGAGCTTGGTTCGTTTAGCAGAACGAACGAACTTGAACTAGCATTTAGTGAACCAAGCTTCAAACTATTCGTGAGTGTATAGGTTGTTTTATAGCCTTACTTATTTCCTTTTGTTATTTGAGCCTAGTCAAGAGAGGGACCAATATGGAATTAAGTAATTAAGAGAGGGACCAAAGTGAAATTCTTTTCATCTTCAACCTTGGTCAGTGACCATTTTTGTAATTTGCCAAGATCACCACTCAAGTCCCATTTCTAGCAACAAAAACAATGACCATAAATACCAAAATGAAGCTCTTGACATGAGAAATCAAGTATAGCTTTAGTTTTATCGCAATAAAACCTCGAAAACATCAATTGAAGTTATCAGATCTTTTGACCCTAGACTACGACTAGTTTATATTTTCAGTTATGACTGTCGATTGAAGAGTTGATTGGTACTAAAGGTCTCGTCGGAGGGCTCATGGGCGCTCTCCTGGTGGCCTCTGTTTTCACAGCCAATCACCGAAAATCAAGAATCAGTGAAAATGGTTCCAATGGCTGCCAAATTTCTTTTCTTCAATTACCATCACTAGAAGTCATTACCAAGGTTGAAGACAATACAGCTGGGTTCACTGGGATCTAATATTTTAATTGGGCAGTAGTTGAGCGACAGTGATTGAACGACTGGCGGTGGAGATACTTCGTTTCCTTTCGATAATCAACGTTTGTTTCACTTTTTTTTTCTTTTAATTAAAATTGTAAAATTAAAAATTAGTGGCTATTAATTAAAAGACAATAAATTAATTAAGTACATATTAATTGAAGCGTAATAATGTCATTTTCAAGAAAATTAACAGAACAATGGTTATTAAAGAGCAAAAATATTTGATGAAAACAAAATACAGGAACAAAAAATCCATTTCAAAAAATAAAAGTACAAAAATATTGATTAAATGAAACAACTTCCAATTAACTGAACCATTGATATAATTGTTACTGTGCTTCTAAAATTTCCGAGATATGTATGCCACTGTCTCAGCCCCATCGCAAATTTATAAGTGTGAACAACATGAACTTGTCTTTTCATTCTAATTATTGTATCTTATGATTATTGATAGGATTGACAATGCGATATAAATGAAAATACATAGCCAAAATTATAAGTTGTTCTTTATAAAAAAAATAATGACTTGTGGATCAATTGATCCAGATCAAACACATAAAAAAAATGAGTTGATACGGTAAAAATGCCTTTAATTATAGGGGAAAATTTTGTTTTATGTTTTTCAAAATTGAACTAATTTGCCTCTGTATTTTACATAATAGTCTGTTTTATTTAGGGATGGGCATGGAGTGGGGATTTTCCATTCCCTGTGGGAATCCGATCCAAATAGGAAGAGGACAGGGCGTTATTTTTCCCCATTAGCAAAAATGAGGTGGGGATAGATTTTATACTTCCTACGCCGTGAGTTCCCCATCCCCGATTTCTTAGGAACTCGCTAATATATAATATTTTAATATATTATAATAGTAAATGAATTAAAATAATATTATAATAATTAGTATAGTGAATAATTTTTAAAAATTAAATTTTCTATTAATTAATTAAAAAGTAATTTATTTAACATAGAAATTAATGAATAATTTTATTTTATGATCTTTTAAAAAAAAAAAAATTAGTAATCAAATTGGAAACCAAACAACATTCAACAATCAAATAATCCTAAAGTCAATTTTCTTTTTATTAACAAAAATAAGCTGCTAAAGCAAAAAACTCAAGTCCTCCTTCACTGATGTTGTCTCTCAATTGTTGACTAAAAAAGTATGTTTGTTAAAATATTACGTCGCAATTTATTATTATTATTTTTATCATTAATTGCATCAAGTGAAAATTTTCCAATTTAGAATCAGAAATCTTCAATCTATTTTGAAAGTTTTACCCCAAAATAAAAGATAGTATTACAAGAATTTGAGTTTGATTTAGGGTTATTAGGTAATCTAACATAAAAATAAAATGTTAATAATATTTATTTACAATCTGTTTAACCCTCATTGCAAAG
This sequence comes from Croton laevigatus, assembly GCA_949640765.1. NCBI lineage: Eukaryota > Viridiplantae > Streptophyta > Magnoliopsida > Malpighiales > Euphorbiaceae > Croton > Croton laevigatus. Next base: position 13,205 of record CATIWJ010179611.1, read on the forward strand.
GTGCTCTCTTTGTCAGACATCTACAAATTTGAATCAGTTGATGATTAATCACATTCATATATTCATACAAACTGATGATTAAATACAATTAATATTTATATATTTTTTTATAAAAATTGAAATGGGGATTGGAAAACCCCACGAAAATGGGGATCTCCACAGGGATGGGAACGGGAAAAAAATTATCCACATGAATGAAATGGGGATGTGGAACAAATTATATATGTGGGATGGGGATGGGGATGGAAAATGTATTTCTGCCCCACCTCTCCCATACCCATCCATAGTTTTATCCCGTATTTTAATAAAATTATAATATTTTATCATTTTTCACCAAAAATAGTGAAATAAATTAACAAATCATGTCTCATCTGAATCATTTCTTTGTTCTAAATACAAATATAACATTGGTTTTGACTAAAATGATACCTATTTTTTAAAATAGCTAAAAAATAATCGATCATCTGAACGGGTTTTTTAGATTTTTCGGCAAATATGTGTTGTTTCAATTAAAACTAATGTCATATTTGTAATAAGGGCAAAAAAAAGGATTCAGATGAGATATGATTTGTTAATTTCTATCACCGTTTTAAAAGGAAATGGACAAAATTGTAGTATAATTTTTTTACAACACATGGACAAAACAGACTATTATGTATAATATATGAACAAATTAATTCAATTTTAAAAATTATAAAAACAAAATAATTTTTTTCCTTAATTATATTTTATTTTTTTTCTTCTCTTTTTTATGAAAAAATTAGAACTAAAATTGCTTATTTTCAAGGTAATTAATAAATGTATGTGATGTTAATGAGTTATTTTCACTTTTCAATAACATAATAATATTTCTATTTAATCTTTTTTTTCATGACACATTTTTTTGATAAAGTATAAAATTTCTTCTATTTATAATTAATTTTTGATTAAATTGACCATAATACCCTTTTATTAATATACTTTAAAACACTTACTCTGTCACGACTGAAATCTTGGGTTAGTAGGATTTATTGTGTAAACTGGGACACGTGTTAAATAATTAACTATATAAATTGTAAAATTAATAAATAAAATATGTAAATTTAATTTAATTTAGGATTAAATTGAAGGAAATAAAGACAAGAAGGACAAAAAAGAAAAATGGTGGATCAAACAGAAGTGAGGCAGAGGAAAGGAGGACTGAAATGTAATTTTCAAGGGTATGAACGAAAGGGGACCAAAATCGCAAGTACCAAAACGGAATTTTCAAGCTTAGATCACTCCAACATCATGATTCCGTTAGGATTTGGCTGAAATTTCAATGGAAAGTGTTGGAGAATTGAATGCTGATTAATTTGGTACCAAAATCACCAGAAATCGTCCAAAATAGGCTGAGAAATTAACGAAAAACCGAACTCTTCGTGAACTAAAAATTCGAAAATGGGATCTTCAAAAGTCGAGCATAGAGCTTGAAATAAATTGTACCAATCGATTCCTGGAAGTGAGTAGAGTAGTTTAGAGGTATCAATCGCTTCGAAATGTTGCCGGAGGAGGTCGTTCCGGCCGAAACAAGCAAAAAGCTTTCGAGGCTTTTTCCGGCCGATCTACCCAGCGGTCGACGGAGATAAGGACATATTCGGAATCCTCGTGAAGAAAGGAAGAGATTGGCTACCTGCTCGTCACCGGAAAATATCGGAATCGCCAGCCGCCATTGAAGCTCTTGATTGTAAGCTTGGCGTTGGGTGGAAGACGACGGTAAAATTCCGACTTGGTCCCTGTATTTTCGTTAAAATTATGAAATGTACCCAGGAAGTTTGAGCCGCGTTTCAAACAGGTCCAGAAAATTATAAATTGACCCCTAAAGTCACTTTGGCTGAGCAATTGGGTCCAACAGTTTATAAAACGACCCTTAGGCTTAATTTTAATTATATTTTGGCCCCAAAACTTATAATTGGACGCAATTAGACCCTCTAAAAATTACAAATTGACCCCCGAACTTATAAAATAGTTCAATTAAGCCCAACGGAAGGACAATTTGAATTAATTAGTTGAGTAAGAATATTTTAGGATTCGAAATTAATTTATAGACTTACGAAAAATATTTAATTATTATTTATATGACCCGAAACTGACGAAGAGCGCGAAAATTGAGAATTTACGTGTAGAATCCGAGGCGGACTAAATATCAGGTTTGGTACTATTTAGTACTTAAACTGAATTTGATTTTCCATCATTATTTTTAGTAATTATTATTTTTAATTGCTTTAGAAAATTAATTTGCTGTGTACTCGAATGTGTGTTCGAGTCGTAAATTATTTGGAAATTGTTTTGTTTCACTGACGCGGTAATTGCAGATGCAATGTACTAGCGCAGTAAGAGAAAATGATAGAATTTCATGAGAAAAACTTATTGAGCATATTTGAATAATTTAACTGAATTTTATTAAATTACTGTATTGTGGTTATTGAAAGTGAAAATGATATGTTATAAATGATTGGGAAATTATATTTAACTCTACCTGATTAGTGGAACCTAGATATAAGAACATGTCGACATGTGGGCAAATCCTGTACAGGAGACTGCTATGAAATATACTATTGAATTAATTGTATTGGCGTATAGTCTAGATGGCTTGCACAATACTAAATCAAAAAGTATCGCTGACTGTCTAAATGGCTTTACGGGATACAATCGGAAAAAAGTATCGCCGACTATCTAAATGGCTTTGCGGGATACAATCGAAAAAAAAGTATCGCCGACTGTCTAAATGGCTTTGCGGGATACAAATATAAAAGCATTGGCGTTATAGTCTAGATGGCTATACGGAATGCAGCCCTTAATCTTATATTGGAATCCAGTATGATCAGTAGAGTAAAAATGTGTTATTATATTAAATATGCTCAATGATTTAAATTATACCGAATTTTATTTAATGCACTGTTGCTAAATGACAACTGCTTTTTATGATTATATATAGTATAATTTCACGAAACGAATTCATCAATTGGTTTTAAGCATTACTGTTTATATATATTGTACCCACTGAGCATAGAGTTGCTCAGCGAGTTATTTTTGTAACTCGCAGGTCCTCCTATAGATGATAAGCCTGAGGAATTGCAGATTCCTGGAGAGTTCCCAGAGGACATCTTGTTTGGAAGAAACTTTTGTCTTTTGGTAGTATGGCATGTGACTGAACTAAATATTATGTAAAACACTTGTTATATATATGTTGTAATCTGTAGCGCTATAAGCGGATTTTTATGTAGATAAATAAGTTAGGAACTGTAGTATTTGTAATATATCTGTATGCTACTCTAATGTTGTAAAATAAAAAAAAACTATATTATATTGCCAAGTATGACGTAAATAACAGTGTTTGTGACATCACAGCTTGTCTTATTCGTAAGGTGAGTTGGAGTGTTACATACTCTCCTAATTTATGAGGGGTTAGGCTAGGAAAAAAACAGTAAACCGCAAACCAAACCAAAAGTGAATTAAAAATTGGTTAACCGAATGATTTGGTTTAGTTGCAGTTCTAAAATTATAGAAATCGAAATATTCAGTTCGGTGCTTGGTTTTGTGTGTATGCAAACCAAACTGAACTGAAATCCAGAACTTCCTCTCTCTCGTTCATCTTGGTGACTTCTCTCTCACAAATCACGTAACCCTAACCTCTCTTCCCTCTTCTGCATCCTCCATTTTTCATATTGCACTTGTTCTTCCCGTTTGCCTAACAAATCATAGATCTCCTACTAATTTGTGCCCAGATTGGAATATATACCCACATATGACCCTTTTGTGGGTGTCTAGAATTCCAATAATGGTGGACACTGTAGAATACTGGATTGAACATATGGTCAACGAGCTTGTAACTTTGAGAAGCGAGGGTTATTCTCTCGGTACAAGATAACTGAGATAGTGAAGCAGAGGGGAAGTTCGAGTATAGACTGAAATGACAGATTCGGAATTTGCCCGGCAAAAATTTCGTGGTGGTTGTTGGCGACGCTGATTCTTCAAGATGCTATTGCAGCTTCTCTTTCATCCTCCTCCACCGCTTTCATTTGTAGCGCCAATAAGAGTTCACGAAGAAGCCACCGATCTGGTGTAGATGATAAATCTCTTTTTCATTAGAAAATAGGTTTGAGATATTTTGCATTTAAAATTTAAAGGTACAGTGTTTTTTTTTTCCCTTTAGTTACTCCCAAGACGGTTTGAATATGAGACATTTGGTCTTTGTGATATTACCTCACCACCAAGCCAACTCCCTTGGATTTAAAAAGGTACAATGTTTGTGTTATAGTTTTTAGGTTTGGTAATTGATTTGTGTATGTAATAAATAATTTTTTTTAATTATTAGTACTGTATTAATAGTGGTGGTTGTTGTATTTGTATTTGTATTTGTATAAACTTGTAAAAATGCCTATGTTGTATTTGTGATGAACTTGTAAGGGAACAAGTATTTAAGTGTTTATGAAATGTGAAAATGTTGAAGTTTTGCAACTGAAACTTCACATTTTTTTTTTTTTATGGAAATTGACTAAAAACAATATAATTGATTTAGGAGAAGAATTTCGGTTTATAATTGAACCGAAAAATTGGATCGGTTGCAATTCGGTTTTTTTCTTGGCGGTTCAGTTTTTGGTTTTAATTTTTGAGATTCGGTTTGCCATTTTCAATTTGGCCCGCAAATATAAAAAGTGGCTTATATTTTGAAACACTCCAAAAAGAATAAGGGGCTTATATTTTGAGATAAACGTAATACAATTTTTTGTTATTAATTTTTTTCATGTTAAGACATTATGATATATTTTTTGGGAGAATTATGTTTTAGTCTCTAAGGATTGAGCTAATATGTGATTACGTCTCTGAGTTTTTATCATTATATTTATAATAATTCCACATGCTTAGCTCTTATGTTCATCTATCTATTTTTCCCATCTATTTCACCATGAAATACTTCTCCATCTTCTATTTTAGGAAAATTATGTTTAGATTTTAAGCTAATTTATGGTTGTTGGTATCTTTCAGGCTAGAGCCTTTTCAAGTCATATTTCGTGGGAGGATGAGTTTGATTAATTAATCGATTGAGATCGATAAGAATGCGATGGAGAAGAAATCAATAGATCATATAATTCTCCCAATATTTCCCCCATAATTCTTTGAATTAAGTCTAGTTTTTATTTATTGGCGTTGTGAATTAATAAATGAGAAGTAGGTCCATTATCATGTACTATATGCAAATGCAATTCCCTGAAAAGAGAGAGAGTTACTCTGCAAGTCTTATACAAGTAGTTGCAGGTGTTTGGTGGTGAGCAGACCATAACAAATGGGTGTGTGTGATGTCTCTAGGCCATTACTCCAACCTTACATTTCATTATATGCATATATGGTGGGGTTTGCTTCTTAATTCATCCTTTTTATTGTCCTCAAAGAGCAAACATATAAAGAACAAACTTGTTTCTTCACTCAATTTTTCGTTTATGTATATGTCTCTCTTAATCCAATTTTAGATGCATTAATATATGCTCCATGTGTAGTCAATTTATAATACAATGCTAAAGAATTAAGGAACAATTAATTACCACATTTTATCAAAATTAACTAGTAATTCTCTATTTTATTAAATATACTATTAAAACAAAGTAATATATATATATATATTACTTTGTTTTATATTTTTACATAAATATGCCTCAATTTTCGAAAACAAAAATTTAATCAAGAGAGTAAGATACAACATCCTAACCACTGAGAGTCTGTAGTTCATCTAATACGACCTTGTCCTAATTTAATTTGAGGTTCAAATTCAAGTATTGAAAATGTAGTTGCGTTAATATTTAGTAGGGAGAGATTTGTTCTCCTTATTAGCTTGAATTCGGATTAATCAGTTCCATTAGGTTAGTAATAAGAAATAGGATAGTAATAATAAAAAAAATATATACATCTTAAGTTTCTATTTTTCATTTTTACTCATTAGTAGTCAACCATATGGACTCAAAAGTATAAATCAATTTGGAATACCCATTGATGGGTATTGTCTCCCATTTGAATGTACAGTATAAGAGTGACCTTTCAAGAGGGCTAGCAACCGTGACAGGGCTTGGGGAGATCGCCCAATGACCAAGGCTAGGGAGAGGCGCCATTTCTCATGGTCAAGGTTGCCTAGTGACCAAGGCTAGAGAGGGGTCGCCCTCTCTTAGGGTTAAAGTCGCCCGAACGACCTCTTTTAAACTTAGCAGGGGAGGTCGCCTAAGTCAAAGGCATGACAGCCCTTAAAAATATAGGGGTCCGTGAGGCCCCTACATTTTCGGGGCCCAATGGACTATAGGGCCTATGAGACTCTACTGCCTAGAGCGCGAAGTTTTTAAGAGCTCACCGTCTTAAGTTCATTATATAAGGCCTTTAGTGATCATTTGAGATCCTTAGTCACTTTTCATAAGGCTGTTAGTGATCATTTAAGATCCTTAATCACTTTTGAGACTTTCATATACCATTAATGAATTGTCCATATCTATCAATGCAATGACAGAAACCGGTCATGGTTAATTAATAAAGTTATATACTCATAGACTAGGAACAGTAAATATGTGTAACATTATTTAATAAGTTGAACTAATGCTGTGAATTGTATATAACTTACTCAGTACTCAAACTTGTGATTTCCGTTTTATATGTTTGAAAATGATTAAGGCTTTTTTTTTTTTTTTGTTAAACTTTGAGTAGAATTAGTTTTTTTAAGTAGAATTTGACTCTTTAAATTGTTATTTATTTTTAGCAGTTATTACAAAATTGGAAGCTAAGAATGTTAGGTTTTATAAAATGTTACTTAAATAGCTATAAGTTACCTTTAAAAAAAATTTTATAAAAAATAAATTTTAACATTTTGACCAATCAAAATTATAAAAATTATTTGAAAAATTGCTGTCGATCACAGTTTAAGACATCAAGTTATATTATTATATTGAAATGGTAAATTTTTTAATATGTAATTTTTTTTAATATGACATGAAATTGAAACCGAGCTCTCTTATTTTTCAAATATATGCATTTATCATCAAACTAATAATTCATAGACTGAGTTTAGATAAATATTTTCCATTTATTTTTTTTTTAACAGATAAATATTTTCCATTTAAAAAAGTCAATATTGTAAACATGAAATATGATTTGAATAATGTCATGTAATTAATCCTAAACAAGAAGCCCTAAATATTACTACATGTAGCAGTGAAAGAGAAAGAACAAGTCATTTAAATGGGTGAAGCAGAGCAGGGAGTCCTTTTTTACATTGAAGGGCACTGATAATTTTGCATAAAGTTAGCAGTAGCAGAGGAATCAAATAATAGCTGAATTAAAAAACACAAAGCCCCACTAAGGCTGTATCTAAAGATACCATATTTATCATTTCTTTCTTTCTCTTCCTCAAACAAAAGTCTCCATTTTTTTATACAAGAAATCAGGACAACATATCTTTCTTCTGCATGTGATTTGGTTTTATCACTAAAGCTACCACACGTACGTACTCTTATCATATTATTATTATTATTATTTGGAAGCAAATAATTTATAGGTCTTTTTTTTTTGTTAATATTAAATTTTAATATATAGATTGTGGACTTGTCATAAGGTTACATCATACAAAAACAAGGACAACATATTAAATCTGTTTGACAAATTCAATAAGAATTTTAAATTTTGATTTGTATGTTGAATTTAACCGAGTAATTTACAGAAAATTAATCATTTTTTTTTTAAATTTCATTGATACACACATGATAAGCTACCATTACTCCAAATTAATTTATGAATTTCTTTTAATTAACCAGTATCCTCCATCTCCGTTTAGGGGTCAATGGAGACAAGTTATAAATTTTTTTAATGGTCCGATTTTTTTTTAAATATATTGATTTTATCTACTGTGAAAGGGATTTTCCGAAGCTGAAAAGCAGGATTTGTCACTGTCAAAAGGCCATAAGCCCCAACACAATTTGTACATAAATCCCAAAAAAAAAAAAGTCCATTTAAAAGGGACAGAAAAATATATGAAAATTGATATATTTATATAATTGAATTAGAGTGGGCATAATAATAAATATGGATGCCTTATTTCTCAAACTATCAGCTTCGAAAGAACATTATGCATGTGCTCATATATCCCACCATATGCCCACTGGCCACTTTTATGGATGCCATTTAATTTCACATTGTATTTCTCCTGCCATCCACTTCAATTGTTTACTTTGATTTTTTTTAAACAGTATTATTTATTTAATTAGTGAATGCCCAATAAAAGAATTAAGATATAAGATTACAAATTAAGCAGCTACTTAAGGAGTAACGAGTGGCTCAAACGAAGTAGGTGTGACGCATGTTTTGATCATCAATATATTTTAAGCAATATTGTAATGCACAAATTATTTATCAAACAAGTTCTATATTCTTATGATGTTATGGAGACCGTAGGATGCACAGGTTTTTAGTTCGATTACAGCCAAACATACTATAAATATCAATTTAGTGCACGTTTAAAGGAGGGTTATCCTTATTGTGTAGCCATGATATTATCCAGTCTATTAGTGGTTTTTATTACATTTTAAAAAAAATCAATGAAATTATTATTTGTGAATAACATAAATGTAGTTTAACAAACAATATTTCGGCTAGATTTCTGTGTAAACTTCAACTTTTATAGTAAAAATGACACTCATAATTTTCTCAATATTTTTATTTTTAGGATATTTACTCATATAATTAACAACAACAGTTACTTTGTGTGTGTGTGTGTGTATATACATAGTGGAGCCAAGGCAATAATGTTAACTAGTTGAAAGAAAGTTTATAAGAAAGGTTATAAAGGCTAGTATAAAGAAAATTGAAAGATAGAGCCAAAAACTATATTTGCCCCACTTTGAAATTCTCTATTGTAATTACAAAAACAGTAAGGCCTAAAAATTGAATAAACACCACACCACACGGGTTGAAGTTGGTAAACCAACAGAATTAATAAAAAACTATATATTTAATATTTCATAAATTGGTAAGTTAATAATCTAAAAAAATGCAATTTTTTTTTTTTATCGTAGGCATACGCACACACCCTGTTAGTATGTTAGCGGGGAAGGGGCTTTTGTAGCTAAAAAAATGCAATTTATCTGTTGGCTGGGTTGAAAATGTAATCAAAGATCAGTTGTATTGCATTGCAATTACTGCATGGTGCCAACAACAGTCAAAAGTGTGTGTCAGGTTTTGATGTTGACTGACTTCTATTTATTCTCTTCAACTCCTCTCTTTCTTTTCCCACAAACCAAACAAAACTTTTCTTTCTTTCAGACTATGTAATCAAAATCTTTCTGCTCTTCCTTTTTCTTTACAACTTTTTGCACTTTTAGGCACCTTATTAATATGCTGAACATCAATCTACCTGGTTTTTGCAGGAAAACGAAAATGGGTTATATTGGGTTAGTTCTAGTGGGTTGGTTTCTCTCCACTATCTCATCGGCGGCCGCCTATTACGGAGGTTGGATTAACGCTCATGCTACATTCTACGGAGGCGGCGATGCTTCCGGCACAATGGGTATGTACAAGTAATTCAATTTACTGTAAGATTTTGAGTGTGTTCAAAACTAGCTGTTTGACCCGCGCATCTTGAAATAAACGGTACAAAAAATTTTTAGTTTTAAAGAGTGAAAGTGTGTTGTCGAGCAGGTGGAGCTTGTGGTTATGGAAACTTGTACAGTCAAGGATATGGAGTTAACACAGCAGCTTTAAGCACTGCATTGTTTGACAATGGACTGAGCTGTGGAGCTTGTTTTGAGCTCAGGTGTGTCAACGATCCACAGTGGTGTTTGCCAGGCTCCATCGTCGTTACGGCCACCAATTTTTGTCCGCCGGGAGGATGGTGTGACCCTCCAAACCATCATTTCGATCTCTCACAACCTATTTTCCAACACATTGCTCAGTATAGAGCAGGCATTGTCCCTGTTGTTTACAGAAGGTAAACCTTACTACTCACTACGTCCGACCAAGAATAAGTGTCGGAGTTGCTATTTTATTTATTGTAAGTGTCTCATTCTTGAATTTTATTATTTTTGCAGAGTAAGGTGCAGAAGAAGAGGAGGAATAAGGTTCACAGTTAACGGACATTCGTACTTCAATTTAGTACTAATTACAAATGTAGGAGGAGCTGGTGATGTTCATTCAGTATCAATCAAAGGTTCAAGAACAAGATGGCAACCTATGTCAAGAAATTGGGGGCAAAATTGGCAAAGCAACTCTTACCTGAATGGACAAAGTCTTTCTTTTCTAGTTACTGCAAGTGATGGTCGCACTGTCCTTTCTTACAATGTAGCCCCTGCTAGTTGGTCCTTTGGCCAAACTTACACTGGAAGGCAATTTCGGTACTAACCAGTAATTTTACATCATATAAAATTTTAATTAAATTGCAATTATGTATGTTTGGTAAATGATAAATAGATCGTATAGAACAACATATATGTATCTTGTACTAAAGGGGTCAAAATTTGTTACCAATTGGCCCTCTTTGCTGCCTTATTTTTACTGTGATAACAGTGAGTTTTTTTTTAATTACTGGAAGGAGAGAGAGAGTATTTGTAAACTTATTAAGTCATGTTTGGTCGATGTTATTAAGTAACATCATGTTAAAATAATTTATGGAAGAAAAGATTATTTTTTTTGGCTTATTCTGAATAAGATCATTATACATAAATCTCAAGCTCTTATCATTATTTTTATTATGTTTAATTAATTAACGCAAAAGTTGGTTGCTTCCTCTATAATCAATTTATATCTCAAATACTAGTATTTTACTAGAATTGCTATTACATATTTGGAGTATGAGATTATGCACAGTGAGATAAAATATCTTCTTTCTCAACTCAATTGATTTAACAGAAACTTATCATACTTCAACCCAAATCAAATCGGACAAATGTATTTGTGCTATGATCAAAAGATCAGAGTTTGAATTCTCTATTCAATACTTGAAGAAATCATTTTAGGACTGCAAATTTGTGCAAATAAAAATTACTCTATAATGTTTATGAATTAAATTAAATTAAAATAAGATACAAGTGGGGCTAAGCGAAAAAATACGAGAAGACATTAGCATGTTAGAATTAAATGTAGTATAATGATGAAAGTAGCAGCAGATCCAAAATCATTACAAATTGCAATTACAAGTCTTTATCAAATTAAGCGTTTAATTAGTTAAGCAAAAACAATAACATGTTCTTATGTTTGGCTAGGCTAAGACTTTTGATGACCACTGTACCTTTAGCAACAAATACCAAAGCACCGACAATAAATCATTAAATACCACTCTCAATTTTCTCTGCTAAGCTTGAAATGCAGTGCAGCAGACAATGCAGTACGAAAGAAATCATAATAACTCCACCAAATCTAATCAAATTAGCTAACAATATTTGTAAGATTTGGAGCTAGTATGTAATAATGGCTAATCATATGTGATCTTACTATTTTTTTAAATTATACAATAACATACACTACATAAATATGATAATATGCCATTTATTTAAATTATATAATGATAAATTTTATTGGACGTGGAAAACCGTACGTACACGTCAAAACGTGATTTTAGGCATGTTGATAAAATTAATTGTTTAAGTGATATTTTTGTTAAATATTATTTTTATAACTCTTCAAAATAAAACATAAGGAGTTGACATTTTATAAAATACTAATTAAACAGAAGTTAACTTTATTTTATAAAAATAAAAATATTAAAATTTTTTAAAAAACTATTATCGAACTCAATTTTTTTTAAATAATGTTACATTTTGTCATGTTATTTTTTTTGGTTTTTTAAATATTTTTATATACAAATAAAATAAGATTTGTGAACAAATAAGCTTTTTTTCCAAAAAAAAAAAAATTGGAATTTTTATAATACTAAAAAATAAATGTTGCAATTAGTGGCGCATGAAGCTGAAATACGAGAATTTTCTTTAACGCGTAATTGAGAAATCAGACTAGTCTACTCTACATAATCTCCTCACGTCACGGAGCGTTGTAAGGTTCCGTTGGATTTTACTACGAATAGGTTGTCGGCAGGAGAACACCAACCGTCGAATGCAATTACGTGGCATCCCCACATTCAATCCGTAATTTATGCCTATGATTTTCCCGCTTCGCTTATTCCCATGGAATCGCTGCCCAAAATTACATGTGAAACTTGGGCTGGCAATGGACCCTTTGACCCACTTCTAAACGAACCACGTCAAGTTCCGTTAATTCCACCTGCGGATAAATTTTCAGGTAAAAACTTTCTGATTGTTTTCTAATTCACTTCCGTTGTTGTTGATCCAGAAAGATCGAGAACAATGGTTTTTTCTTTTTTATTGTTCTGTAGTTAATTATTTGATTTTCTATATTAAATTTTGAAATTAAAGCAATAAGTTATAGCGTTAACCTTTTGTTATAATTTTAACACAAATAATTTATACGAATAAATTTGCAGTTATTTATAATTATAACATTGAGTTGATTTTTCAAACTACAGGTTCATATTTTCACTTAATCTCTAGAATCACTATTAAAAAAATAAAAATAAATAAACAAAAATTAAAATTTCGAAATTGTGGCTCCACGAACTCTATCCATGCTCTTAAAGAGAGCAAGCATTTCAAATTTCACTCACGAAATTTTTTTCAAGTCTGCATGCGTTTGAATGGAGAAAATAATTAAACGACACAGGTCAAATTTATTGGTTTTCAACTTTATAATTTTATTAAATTTATATTACAAAATTGTTCACACTTTAATTTTTTTAAAAAAAATTCAATTTTTTTTTTTTGTTCGTTTAAAATCCATTAGCCGTAGTTCCATGTTTAAACATATAGTTATTCTACAAAACAATAGAAATTCATGGTGTGATATTCTTTTAGCATATAGATATTGGATGCTAAAGTGACGGGTGATGATGATGGATTAATTGGTATTCATTTCATTAAAAAAAAAAATCATGGACTCCAAGAATTGACAGAGAAATGAGGACTAATATTTTTTAGCACGTACGAGGGTGTGTCGATGGAATTCGTGACCTATACTATACTCTTAGATGGGGAATGTTTAATTACCAAAATGATGATTACTATTTACTAATAATACAAAACTACTATTATATTATTTCAATTATAGGAGATGGTGAATCCAACGACATAGGCATTTGAATTTTTAACTAACTGTGATTAATCGTAATTAAAAGGGTCTCACAAATGGTTCAAAAACTGATTCAATTTAATTCTTTATATATATATATATATATATACACGCGCGGGCGCAAATTTGAAGATAAAATCTGAACTAATAATGATGAGAATTAATAACTGTTGGTTAGTTGTGGGTTTTTTTCCAATCCTCAGTTTATGCTTTGTACCTTGTACACTATGTATAGTATAGACCTCTCTGTAAGACAAAAGACGGATGTAAGTTGGTTGTTATTTGTCATAATAAGTAGGTGCTTCAGTGCATGTACACAGAGCAGCAGAAATTATAAGGAAAGCAAGTTAGTGTTAAAAGTATTAATTAATAATTAATGAATACATTGTCAACAGAATAAATAAGAACAAATAGGAGGAGGTCAAAGTGAAGACAATTTTAAAATTAATGTTATGTTAATTAATTGTTTCATTAACTAAGAAGTTATTATAAAAAGCCATTGTCTATTGGAATTTATCAATCAAGTTAAATACAAACATCTCCTCTCCTCTCTTCTCTCTCTATATAACTCCTTCCTTCTCTAACAAAGTGGTATCAGAGCTTGGCTCTTTGAAGGATATATATAGCAAATAATAGCAGAATTTATACATTCTAATATCCTCGGTCCTATGAAAGAAAATTATAAAACACGGCAGCTTAGAATGAAAGCTATGCTTGGCTCCCAAGATGCATGGGAGATAGGGGCGGGGTAAGAGTTTTAGGGGCCCTGAGTATTTTTTTAATTATTTTTGAAAAGGGGCCCCTAATTTGTTAAGGGGTGAAAAAATGAGGGGAAAAATTTTAATGTTTAAGGCAAGATTCAAACTCGGGTGAATTGAGATGTGAAGAGACAAACTTTCCACCACACCACAGCCCATTTTATGTCTATTTTTTATACTATATATACATATTCTAAAATGAATGGGGCCCTGTGCGGTTAAACAGGTTGCACCTGCCCAAAACCGCCCCTGATGGGAGATTGTATAGAAAGGTTGTGTTCAACCTGAAAATGAAGCATCATTGTCTCAAGCCGAGAAGGATGCTTTGGTGAAGACAAGGAAAGAAGGATCAACAAGCTCTCACCCTTATATGTTTGGATGACTTGATGTTTGTGAAGATAGCCATTGCAACTATTGCGAAAGGTGCATAGGAGATTTTACAAAATTCCTTTCAAGGGATTGACAAAAACCAATTTATCTAAGTACTACGTATTTATTAACTATTATAGTATTTATATTATATTATAAACATGTTGAATATTTAATAAATTAAAATAATAAAAAAAAATTTACAAAAAGCTCCCTAAGTTTTATTTATATCTACATTTTTCTCTTTATTCATTTTTTAATGGACCAAAATATTCCTGCATTTTAATTCTGTTGACAAAAATATCCCTGTGTTTTAATTCTGCATTTTAATTATATCATATCTACATTTTTGTCAACATAATTAAAACGCAGGGATATTTTTATCTATTAAAAAATGAACATGGATAAAAATGTATATGGGTAAAACCTAACGAAGTTATTGTAAATTTTCTAATGATAAATTTATAAAAACAAATATTTAATATTTTGCAAAAAGATGATTAAGTATAGAGATGGTAAAGTTTGTGATATATGTTTTACAAAATAAATTATTTAAGTTCTGTTCTTTATATTGTCAAAAAAAAAAAAAAAAAAAAAAAGAAAAGAGTTCAGTTCTTTATTATTCTGGTTCTATTATGATTGTAGCAAAGAAACCAAAATTGAAAATTGCAAACTGAACTTTTTAGTTCTACATTGATTCTGACAAATGTGAAGTTTAACGATTTTGATTTTGATTTTGTTTGAGTTTCAATATAACCCTAAATTATATACCGATTGTATATAAATGATATACTTATTATTTATATTCCACCACTATGATTGACTATAGAGAACTTTGTAGATTTCTTTTTTCAATCAGAGAACTTTTGTAGATTAGTATTATTACAATTAATTATATGATTCATAGTGTGGTTACATTGGTTTTATGCTAAATTATTTCTATATATTTTTTAGAAATATTTACTTGTTAAATTTTTTTTTTTTTTTCACTGGTTGTATATTGAATTTGAACTTTAAATTTTTATGTGAAATTGGTTGGATAATTAGTCTATAATCTTAGAATCAATGCCTACATACTAATTATATACTGACATGTAACATCTATACTCTCTCCGTTTCAAAATAAGCTTTTTTTTTTTTGTAACTTAACAAAAATAGGTAGTTTTTTTTTTATATGTATAATAAATACTAATATTTATTTAAATAAATGATATATTTAGTTTTTTCACTAAATATATTTATATTCCACTGTATTAGATTTTTTTTTTAAAGGTAGAAAAAGTGTAATGAAAAGACTTAATGTGGGATGAAAGTAATATACAAGAAGTAGATAGTATATTACTACCTCCGTATTTTATGATTCTTTACATTTTCTTTTTTTGGTGTATTTTATGGTTCTTTACATTTCTATTTATAATAAGTTTTGTAATTATTTAGTATTATTTTTTTATTGATATTGGTGAAAAAGTAAGTTTTTAGAAGATTAGTAATTGTTTATTATTATTTCTGTCTTGGTATTAGTGAAAAGCTGATTTATGTTGGTATTGATGAAAAGGAAATGTAAATAATCATAAAATACGGAGGTAGTAATAATATACTATTCATATACTTTTTTTTTTTTTTTTAACATAGGTATACACACGCATCCAAAGGGGAGGGGGCCTTCTTCCTGTTGATTGACTCCAATAGGCGTCAAACTTGGCTCTATTGGGCCTCTTCTCCGATTTCCTACCGCTATGCTACCCCCATCCCCCTATACTATTCATATACATTTGCGTTTATTCTTGTAGCAAAGTGATTAGAGCCTATATCATCTTACTTTTTACATTTATCCCCGAGTCTTTTCATAATATATAGAGCTAGTGTTTGTTTGTACCCCATCAAATTAATGGACGAACTTTTGGTTTTGATTTTTTTCCTTTAAAATTTTGTAAGTGAGTTATATATTGTATGCAGATCTTATTGCTCAGTCTGGTAATTGAGTATTGAGAATTATTGTGTAAATAAAATTATTTGGCTTTGTTTTCTTTGATTAGTACATAATAATTTTATCAAATTTGCCATTAGGAAAAAAAATATGGCATTACTAGTTTTTATCAAGTTTTGCTAGTAATTATGCACATCATTCTGGATAGGATTATTCTCGTGTATGCCTAGCATGTATTTGGTTAAAATAAACATTTGTACAATTTAGAAAATAATGAAACAATCATCAAAGTGTAATCTAAACATTATAATAGATTTATGAACTTAACCAAAACTATAAAGATCGACAATATGCTATTATATTTTAGCTCAAAGAAAAAATAATACCACCTAATAAATTTTATTATTCATTTTATTCAAAATTTTGTGAAATTTTAGATTGTGTAATGAGTGTTTAAGATTATTCATTTATCCATAACATAGTTTAATTTCGAATTTTTTTTTGTTATTTTGTACGACAAAATGAAGAAAGTGAAAAAATAATACTACTACTTCTGTTTTAAAAATTATAGAGACTTTTATTGTTCATTTGCTTTTTATTCCTTTTTTCATTCCAAAAATGCCCCCAAAAAGCAAGTGAGAGAATATGACATTGTGTAAAATTTGTTTGGCATGAAATCCATGAAAAAGTTGATTGAAAATCAACAGGTGAGGGGTTGTGGGAGGTGGGAAAGATCCTTTTTGCTTTGCCCTTTTTTTTTTTTTGACTGCAACATGAAAAAAAAGGCAGGTTTTGTTTATTGAAAAAGGAAAAGTTTGAAAACGTCATTATGAGCATCTTCTAGGTCCCAAATCTCTTAAAAGGTGTAATTGCTCCGCACTTGATCTGGAGGGAGATCGCCCCCACATAGACGCAGTCATTGGTAAACCTAGTGTGGGCCAAGAATGGGCTTTAGCCCACACTGAATTTAAATAAGGCTCTAATTGTTGTGAGCCTCTTTTCTTTTATCTTCATTGAATATTTGAATTTAGGGCTTGCCCACATAAGTGTTAGGCTTGAAATTCCAATTCCATTTAGTATTCATGTTTTGGGTGTTAGTCTTTGTGGATTTTTGGTGGTTATGAGCGATTGTGGCTCTGCAGCTCCATAATTAGAAAG
>CATIWJ010179622.1:0-11070 GCA_949640765.1 Croton laevigatus
CAATAACCACCTTAGTCTGAATGTCCTGCAAGATACAGTGGTCAGGTAGAGATTGTAGAGATATATGGTTAACTTTGGCTAAAGTATTCACAGATATAAGATTGCACTGAAATTCTGGTATGTACAAAACATTTTTCAATGTCAATTTCTCATGCATAATGATTGTTCCTGTATGAGTAATGTATTTTCTGGTTCCATCAGGTAGTTTGACAGGTTTAGGTCTGGTTAGTTTTATGATTTCATCAAAAACATGTAAATGACATGTCATGTGATATGTTGCACCTGTATCTAAAATCCATGAACCTTTTTCATATATTTTCATGCTAAGATATTAATCAAAGTGTGCATTACCTGCAAAAATTGCTGTGTTGACTGCTGGCACCTCTATTGGTTCTTCTTCATACACAGACTTTCCTTTCAAAACCTTCTGCACTTCCAGCTGAACCATCCTCGAAATAGTTGCATCATGTTGTGAAGTATATGAATTGTTGTCTATAGGTGTGTCTGCATATGCTTGTGATGCTACAACTGCATTAACTTGAGCCTTCTTCTTTTTCTTGTTTTCAAAAAACCAGTCAGGATATCCTATTATTTTGAAACAAGACTCTCGTGTGTGTCCCTCAGTCTTGCAGTTATCGCAATATTTGTCTTGTTTGTTCTTTACATTTCTGCCATTATTCCTCTGTGCATTACTTGTTTTCTGTGCCAACAACACTGCACCAACATCTTGCACTTCTGGATAAACATGTTGAACTTCTCTCTGCTTTTCTACGGTTAAAACCATAGAATATGCTTTTCCAATACTAGGAAAAGGATCCATTAGAAGGATCTGATTCTTGACATTATCATAAGAATCATTGAGTCCCATAAGGAACTGCATCAGTTTTTCTTCATTATCAGCATTTAGGATGGCATTCTGAACATCACAAGTACATCTCTCAACTGCTCCACATAAACACTTAGGCACAGGCTTAAAGCATGCTTTCTCATTAAATAACCTCTTGAATTTTGTGTAATATGCTGTAACAGAAATGTTTACCTGAGAGATACTTGCTATTTCTTTCTTGATCTGATAAATGAGAGGTCCATTACATTCTCCAAACCTGCAGGCTAGCTCATCCCATAGATCCTTGGAACTGGAGCAGTAAATAAAAGCATCCACCAGATCTTTGGATATTGAGTTAAGTATCCAGTTATAAACTGCACTATCTGCCTTTTTCCACTTCCTGTAATTAGGAGAATTTGCATTTGGCTTCAGCTCCTCACCATTTACAGATCCTTCTTTATCTCTTGCAGTTAGAGCAATCATCATTGATCTGCTCCAGGTTAAGTAATTTCTTCCATTCAGTGTAATGTTAATCAAGCTGGTTGTAGTATTCTCTCCGCTCTTTACTTCATAAATTCCACTTTCTGCATCCTGTTCTCGATGTTGTCCTCTAACATCTACCATTGTTGATGATTTCAGGAAATTTGTGAGAATGGATCATAGATTGAAAAAGAAAAGAGATGAGAATTGATCAGAATAGATCTGATCAATCTAGGTTTCTGGATCTTTCCGCTCTGATACCATGAACAAATTAGAGAGAAAAATAATTATTTCTCTTCATGTATATGATTTCTGTTCTTTTACATTTTACATTTTATACTAGATAAATAGATATACTGTACACTTGTTTACACTGTATTCCCGCGCTATGTACATGTGTGAGGCGTGTGTATTATTTGAAATCTGTATGGGTTTATTAGTAGGAGTTTTTATAGTAGGAGTTTTTATTGTATTTCATTTTGCCAGCTGCTACTACCCTTCCTTCCTCTATTCTATTACTCCACTTTTCCTCTTATACTCTTTCATTTTTTTAGATTATGTGAAATATAAATTGAAAGAGGTAGTTAATTTAAATTAAATTATTTTAGGGTTTAGATTAGAAATTGAAAATGATTTAGGTTAACTTAAATTATTTGTTTAAACCATAAATTTCACTTTTAAGTGATTATGTGGAGAAAATTGATGAAGTACTTGCTTAGATTTTACTATTTTAATATGTCAATAGTTTGTGTATTTCAATTGGTCTTAATTTGGCCTTTTTTTTCTTGAAATGTAGTATATAATTCAAAACCGAAAATTAATGTATTTGAAATATCTTCACATCAGTAAATGAACAACAATTATCCCTATCTTTACATATCAGTATATAACTAACTAAATGAACAACAAAATATCATAAGAATCAAATCAAATATAGATTCAAATGAACCAAGAATAGATTCAGAAAGGAAAAAAAAAGCAGCAGCATTTATACACCACCTTTCTTTCCTGTATTCATCTTCTCAAACATCAACAACATAAAAAAAAGGAACAGTAGTAATCCGGCAAACCCTTAAAAATAAAAAAAATTAAAATGAAACCCTAACCCTAAATCAACAACAAAGTTCAAATAAAATCAATCGACCAAAACAAATCAACAATAAAGTTCAAATAATGAGGTGACGAACGAGGATTGGCGGAGGTGACCGGTTGGTCTTCACGAAGAATCTTCGGGCAGAAAAGATGAAGCCTTGAAAATGAAGAGAGATTGAGGGACAATGGAGTGGCGAAGGTGATCGGTGAAGCGGTGGACGGCGGTGGCGGGTGTTGGTTCGTTGGTCGAAGGGAAGAGGAACATGATGAGAACAAGGAAAGAAAGAAAATGGTGAAGTGAGGAAGGAGGCGGCCGAACAATAACATGAAAGTCTGGGCTGCTGTGGCGGTGGGTGAAGCGACGGACGTTGAGCAGCGGACGGTGAAGCGGCGGTGGGTGGGCTGCTGCGGCAGCGGTGCGGGATGGATGGTTGGTTCTGGTTTGTCGAAAGGGAAGAGGAAATTGGTTTGGGAAAAGAAACAAAAATGTGAGGAAGGAAGAACATTTACATATATAGGCTTATGACAAAACGATACGTATCACTACCGGTTCGGTTCGGTTCCAGCTTGAGTAGAATTGCACACCGAACCGATATTTTCGGTTTACATAATTTCTTCAACAAAAACCGAACCGAACCAATCGGTTTCAGTCGATTTCGGTCGGTTTATCGGTTTTTGATTTTTTTTAACACCCCTAGCATTGATTATCAATTTTGTATGCATGAATTGTACTTTCACTAATTAGCAAAACTAATCTCATTATTTTATCAAATTCATGATATTATTAGGTTGTAACCAATCCTATAGTTTGGAATCTAACACTTTCGACCAATAACATTTTTTCGCCCCTAAACTATAGTCGTTTTTTAGTTTTACCCCCTCACTGAAGTGATGAACCTAAATAGCCCTTAAACTACCAAAATTTTTCTCAGATGCACCTTCCATTGGCTATTTAACGGAAGGTACAAGTGACGCTAACGTGAGGCACGTCACAACTTCAGAATCTTCATTAAATCTCAAAACGATGTAGAATCTTCGTTTAATTTTTATCCCCCTTCTCTTAGGCATTTCATCGAACAACTGGAGTGGAGTTCAGCCTCATTTAATTCTTTTATCTGTTGATAAGGACTTTAGATGCTCTTTTAGGTTGCAAATACACCATGTCTATTGTTATTTGTATAGATGGGGAAATATTTGGCAGCAAGAAGAAAAGCTATGCTCAAAACACCAATTTTAACTAAAGTCATACCAGAAAATTGGAAGTTTTGGTTAGCCATAAACATGCTTCAACAACCACTTGAAAGCTAATTCAAGAATGCAACCCTAGTTGCCTTGTTGCTGATATGTTCTTTCCTTGGGCTACTGATGCCACAGCAAAATTTGAAGTTCCAAGATTAGTGTTTCATGGCACTTGTTTCTTTTCTTTATGTGTTGGAGAATCTATTAAGTTGTATTAGCCGCACAAAAAGTTTAATCAGATTTAGATTCCTTTGCAATTCTGAATCTTCCAGGAGATATAAAATTGACAGCAAGTGAACTCTCTGATTTTCTTAGAGTAGGGGTGGAAAATTATTTTACTAAAATGATAAAAGAATCAGAGTTAAAGAGCAATGGAGTAGTTGTAAACAGCTTCTATGAGCTCGAAAAAACTTACGCAGATCATTACAGGAATGTGTTGGGCAAAAAGGCTTGGCATATAGGCCCTGTTTTCGCTGTGCAATAGAGAAATGGAAGATAAAGCACAAAGAGGAAAAGAAGCAACTATTAATGAAGATGTGTGTTTAAAATGGCTGAATTCTAATACACCAAATTCTGTTATTTACATATGTTTTAGGAGTCTATCTAATATAAGTTACTCTCAACTTAAGAAGATTACAATAGCTCTAGAAGCATCTGGACAAAAATTCATTTGGGTTGTGAGGAGAGAGAAGAATAGTGAAGAAGAAGAAGAAGAATGGTTGGCTGAAGGATTCGAGAAGCGAATGGAAGAAAAAGGGCTGATAATAAGAGTATGGGCACCACAAGTGTTCATTCTAGAGCATGAAGCAAGATGAGGATTTGTGACTCTCTGTGGATGGAATTCTGTTATAGAAGGAGCGAGTGCAAGGAAGCCAATGGTGACATGGCCATTATCAGCAGAGCAATTTTACAATGAGAAATTAGTGATAGATGTTCTAAAAATTGGGGTCGGTATTGTTGGCGTGAGCTGTATCAATCAAGTTGAGAGATTTTGGTAATTTATTCCTATTTACTGTATATATCCCGATTGTTATGGGATTATATTAGTATGCTTCCAAATTTAGGTCCATAATTATAGCCTTGCTCTTGTATAAATAGGGACGTACATATTGAATGAAAATATACAGATTCTTACAATTCTTTCTTTTTTGTTCTTCTTTCTTTCTAAAGTTAACATGGTATCAGAGTGGAGATCCTTGGAATCTCTTGATTCATTAAAAAATTAAGATTTTATTATTGGAAAGAAACTATTAGGTTGTTGAAGATGATGAACTCAACTGATATGATAGAACAAGGACAACAAAGTACTGCTGCGCTCCTGGAAGATCTGACTACAAGAATGACTGAAGCCTTGGCACAAAACCAGAACCAAACTCTAGCAGTGACAAACGATGCAGCTGCTACACAGATTGGTATCAAAGTCAATGGAACTAATTATGCTCTTTGGTCCCAGATTGTCGAGATGTATATCTCGGGAAAAGACAAGCTAGAATATATCAATGGTGACTTACCTCAACCAGAACCACATGATCCTACGTTTAAAAAGTGGAGGACAAAGAACTCTATTGTGAAAGGATGGTTGAACAATTCGATGGACCCTTCCTTGATAAGTGACAGTGCTGTCGTCTGCACCCAAATTAAATTCAAGCTCCT
Source organism: Croton laevigatus (assembly GCA_949640765.1). Lineage (NCBI taxonomy): Eukaryota > Viridiplantae > Streptophyta > Magnoliopsida > Malpighiales > Euphorbiaceae > Croton > Croton laevigatus. The sequence goes on from CATIWJ010179622.1 coordinate 5,291, forward strand.
AACTATAGGAATATAGCAAGGGTAAGCAAGAGTCGATCTCACAGGGAATTTATATAGATTAATAGCAACGGTATTCGTTAACTAGGAAAGCAAAAAGCAAAAAAGGGGGGATTTTGTGAATAATTACTGAAATTGATTAAAAGAAGAAAAATCAACAATTTAAACTAAAAGATTGCAGTAAAACAATTGAAGTTAAAAGAGGGAAAAATCAATGAAAACAAACATTGGTTGTTGGTCACCAATGCAATTGATGGGTAAGTGATCATAGATACGAAATTATAATTCTTTCATCAAATGGTATTCATTGTTGGTTTTAAAACCTATCATCTCTTAAGATTAAACAACTAAAAACATGTATTTTAATTGCTCTTATTAATTAACAACCTAGATACGATCATAGATTTAATCAATTAATAGCTTTAAGAATCAAGGGAACCAATGAACAAGACAACACATGTAGGACATGCATTTAATCTAGATAAAAACTCTTCATAAAATCCCAATCCCAAACGTCGTGAATCATGATTCTATGTGCTTCTAATTGAAACAAACAGTGAACGTTATCTATTTGAATCAAGAAATAGATCAAATTCAAGAAATGACTAGTTGTACACCCTATAAATTAATCAAACTCAATCATAGATTAAACTCAGAAGAATTTTAGTATCATTCAAATAAAAGAAACCAAGAAAACCAATTAAATCTCACACTTATAATCAATTGCAATTGGCTTTCTTCAACCAAGAATTAAAGTTTTAGCCACTAAAGGCCATTGATGATCTCTTCAAAATAAAGAAAAGAAATCTGCTATCAAGAGAGAAAATTATATGTTCCTCTCTTCCAAAATTAGGATCCTTTATATAGGGAAAGGATACCCATAAAATAAGGAAAAGCAAACCCAAAAATAAGAAAAAGCAATCCCAAAAATAAGGAAATATAAACTCAAAAACAAGGAAACATATACCCAAAATTAAGGAAGCATATCTTCTTTGGTCCAAAAGACTAAAATATGGAAGATTCCCTAAAAATGAAATGAAAGCTGAAATTTCACTTAAATGTGCGTGTTTCCTTCCTCTGCAGTTAGCCTTGGGCAAGGCTATCCCCTGAGCAGTGTTAAATTTTGTCCAAATGCTTCTAGCTTCACGTCCAATGCTCCAAAATTCTTTTAATTGTGTTTCAAATGCTTCATTTTTATCAAATCCAACAATTCCTATTCAAAATAATAAAAACTAAATAAAATCTCATAATTAAGCACAAAAAGTATTAAATAAGCATAATAATAGGAATTAAAAACATGTTAGATTTGCTAGTTATCATGAATTCATTGTGTGATGGATTTAATTTGAAAGAATTAGAGTTGAGGATTGTTAAATATTTTATTTTAATTTTATTTAGTTGTAGATTAATTATAGATATTGCTATAAGTATGTGTTAGTGAGTGGTGAATTTAATAGGCATCGTTATCTTTAATTAAATATCAGGATTTGAGATTTTATTTAGTAATGGTTGAATATTAATTTAGGAAAATTGTTTTTGGTACAATGTTTTATTTTATGAGAATTTGGTTAATTGAAGAATTATTGTGAGTTTAATAAATTGTAAGCTTGAGGAAGTAAACTTAGCTTGACATGTGGTAAATTAGGTGTGGAAGTGATTTAAGATATAGGCTTATTATTTATTTAAAATATATTGCTGAAATTAGGTAGCATGTAAAAGAATTTAAATTAGAAAATTTTATATTTGAATTAAATGCTATTTTTGTTGATCTTGTTTAAATTTTTAAATTTATTTGTTTGTTTAGATGTCTCGAAAAGAATTAAATTATGGTTGGTTGATTGCATGACATGCACATCATATATTGCATAACATTTTAGTTTGAAGAAGTGGGTTGATTAGTGAGTCTTATAAATTGTTTTCTCTAGATGGTAATTAGGCGGGAACGCAAGGCTAATAGGATTAAGGGTGTTTTGGATTGCTTTGTAAACCATGTAAGTTTCATGGGTGTTTTTGATTATTTGTGATGTATAATTTGCTAACAAATATATAGTATATATAATAAGCCTTTCTAATATATTATCCTTTCTATTCTATATAATATTCTTTCCTCACCCAAGCCTGCTTGTGATTAGAGGATAAAAAAATGTATGTGATTGTTATATTTCTGTTGAATATTTAAATTTGAAAATATTTGGTGTTGTGCGATGGTGTGTTGTAAAGGGACGAATGACTTTTGTTCATTGACGCATTTTGCCTATTTCATTGTATTTGATTATTGATTATTGAGGTTGATATAGGAAAGGCTATCGTCATTGTTCATTGAGGCGGTGTAAGGGATGTGATATCAGACAATTGACAGCCTCAATATACCATCATGTTTAGAATTGTTTGTGATTGAATTATTTGCTTTTGATGCCATTATTGTTAGAAGTGTTTTTCCCTGGCATTCATGAACTTACTAAGTCCCTATATATAACGATGATACCTTTATATATTATTTTGCAGGTTTCAGATATTCTACTGCGGCGAGACTCAAATTCTTTCTTCTTGAGCCGAGTATTCGAATCGAGTTAGTTAGTTTTATTTAGTCTTGTTAGATTTATGTTCTCATTGATTTCCAGATTGTATAATTTTAATTTATTTGATTTTACATTGTAATTTAAAAAGAAATTTTAATTAGTAATTTTATGTAGTTATGCTCTCTAGTATTTATTTTTAAAGTTTGTATAGTTAGACTTCGATATAGTTGCACGCCGGTCTCAACTCCCTCGGATTTAGATGGTGACAATTTATATCTATTATCTATAATTTATCTATCTAGGTTTGTCCAATAAAAATATTGACTTTTCTGTCTATGCTTTAATTATTATTATTTTTGAATAAAATTTCCTTTATATAAATATATAATTAATCATTTTATTTTATTAACGTTTAAATTATAATAAAATAAAAATAAGTTCAAATTATATTATATTAGATAATACTATTTTAATTCGTATATATTTATACTGAATACTATTTTAATTTATATTCTTTATTCAAAAAAAAAAATTTTAATTTATATTCGTAATTTTATTTTATTAAAAATAATTTTATTTTAATTTACATTCATAATCATATTCTATCATGGAATACCATATTTTATTATCATAAAATATAATAAAACAACAATAAATTCAAATCCTATATTTGAGCAACACAGTTTCTACGAGCTTACTTTTGCTGTCTTATTTATTTTCAGAGCTTACGTTGACAGATCAATTGAACCTAAGACATTTGCTATGGAAATCCATGTCTACGTTGAGAACCGAAAAAACAAAAAAGCAAGCAGTTCTTTCCCTTTATGAATAGCAATGTCTAAAGTGTGAATTTAGATTAAAAGGAAACTGAAAGAAACTTCAATGTGGCAGTTTCAATTTATTAGATCCTCATCGGTGGAGAGGGCAGGCTCTGATACGATTTAAGAATCTGGGCCTAACTCACCTGAAAACCCGAGTTGACAGGTGAGGATTGCCCAGCCTTATAAATCTTATTAAGACCCTACTCCTTTCCGATGTGGGATTCTTTCAATATTGAATATGATTGCGAACTGAATTGCACTACTCGGTGTTGTTCAGGTTAATATTCCCTTTTTTTATTCTTTTCTGTCTTTGAAATATGGAATGATCTTTTCTTTTTATCTTTCTCCAGCTTTTGCACGAAGATGTGGGGACTATAGCAGATGCAACAATAGAGAAAGATGAGTATTTATTATTCACTCATTCCACAATTTTCAAATCTTATTTGATTGATGAATTGTCCTATTAATCGATCATTCATAGTGATATCTTGAATATCCATGCTCGTGCAAATTACCAACTTTTTGAATTTTCTTTCAACAGTCCCATGCTGGTAAAGTTGTTGAGAGGCGCTGTTATGAGAAGAACAAGCATATCTTCCGGGCTTCAAGATGGGATGTGTGCTTTCTTTTTGTATTTACGTGCATGATATGATAAAATACCACTCATTTTAGCATTCTAGACTGCTTCTTGCAAATTATCCTTTGGAACAATGGGTTTATTTCTCAAAATGGCTGGCATTTGATTCAATATGAAAAATTGAATAATACCCATCTGGTGCTTTTAGCTTTAGGTAGAGTTCTGTGCATGCATGTTCTGTTAAAGCTGCAATAAATATGCAGGGGCATGGTATGATTCCTCAAATTAATTACTTTCCTTTCCGTTGTGGCAGATATATGACCCGTCGAAGAAGTGGGAGCGATACACTATCCACGGGGACTGTACAGGTAGCACGATTTTGTACTTGTATTAGATTGATTCAACACACAGAGATTCAGGACGAAAGTGGAACAACTTGATTAGCTAGAGATTTTACTCAATTTGGTGTCATGATTAATATGGTGCAAAATAGCATTGGTACAACACACTGAATCTTCGAGTTATAAATTCGGTCATGTTAACTTAAGCTCCAGCTTATGAATTAAAGCCGATTGATTATAAACATCTTAGATAGTTAAAAGAAAGGGGAGAAAAATCATCTTACATTTTACTCGATTTTTGCTACCACTGCAAGGGTAACTTTTCCTGAAGATGGTACCTTTGTTCTTTTAATTGTTGCACTCTTGATCAGGTAACTTTGTCTTTACTATCTTTTGAGTGATGTATAAATGACAGGAATAGCTCTATTATTTTGAAAGGAAGAATGTTGAAATTGACTCTTGAATTTGGCATGAATATTTTTGAATAATTATTTATAAAAAGCTAAAAGTTGTGAGGATTATTTTATGATAAAACGCTTTATAAATAACTAAAAGTTATCTTAAAAACTGTTTTATTGAATGCTACAAAAAATAACTTTGAGTATTTTTGCTGAACAATATGCTCAAAACTATTTCAAAAATTATTGCTGAACACAATTATAATCAATTTTTATTCACCTAATGAGTGCTTATTTATAGCTACTAAGCTATGGCATTTGATTAAAACAAAATTAAACAAAATTTAAACTGATCTATTATGGTTCAATTGATTTTTGGTTCTAATTTGTCGGTTTAAAATAATTTTTGAGACAAATCTTGCTCTTTTTTTTTATTGCAAATATTTTGGTCAAGACTAATCAGTTCTTTATGTATTAAATTAATCTAACTTATGTTCAGAAAATAATTACCATTCGGTTCAATTCGTAAGTGTTAACCCAATTACGGTCACTTACTTATTATTAATTTCTCATTACGTTCAACTATATTTGGCAAACTACCGCTACAAAATTTAATGTCTACCAAAATCAAAATATAAGGATAAAAGCGTCTATTTTTAAAACTAGAGGGGTAAAAATGTACATTTGACCAAATATTAAGGATAATTTTGTAATTTTCCCTATTTTGCTTTAGCTCCACAGAAAAGCCCTCTTTCGAATACGTGGATATTCTAGGAATCTTTGATAAAAGCCAGATTCTCAGCCACAAGTTTCCCAACTCACTTATTGACTTAAAATGAAAACGCCTGGAAAAAGAAGTAGATGAAGAGAAAAAAGAAATCTCAACCAAAGGCGCTGTTCAGACTAACAAATCTCACATTTTCAACAACAAATAACAATGGAGGAGTTACATACATCCATTGACTCTGAGTTATACGAGGCTGCAGCAGAAGGCATATTTGACAAGTTGAAGGATTATCCACTTGATCAACTCCTTACTCCAGCCAAAAACACAATTTTGCACATTTACCTTTATTCTTCAAGCGAAAGATCCTCTGATTTTATAGAAAAGGTACTTGGCAAGTGTC
>CATIWJ010179629.1:0-24757 GCA_949640765.1 Croton laevigatus
ATCATTTTTTTTCCCTCCTGAAATTGGATTCTAAATAGCAGCAGCAGATGATGAGTTTTCGTCAATATTAAAATTCATTCATTTTATTGGTGTATGATTTAAAAATTTTTAATCTCATAAAATTGAAAAGTAATGCAAGTATATAAAGGAAGATTAAAATCATTTCACGCATAGCTGGGGCATTTAGTAGGTACTAGTAAAATGGAGATAAAAGAAAAATATATTTATTAATGTTTTTAGGGGCAGAAATATGTTTATTATTTGTAAAATTTGTAGAGGTAAAAGTTATTGGGGAATATTCTTCTTTCTTAAAACTAACATGAACATTAAAAAAAACAAACAAAAAATCCGTATTGATTAACTTTTTGCTAACATATTAATGAGAACGAGAGATTCATTTTCGTATAGGGGAATAATTTTATTTTTCATTATTCCATTTTTAGTATACACATGGCAATAATAAAATAAATTTTAAAAATAAATTAAAATAAAATTATATCTACTTGTTATATAATTTTTTATAATATTTTTAAATTTTAATTTTTTAAAGGTATTTTTAATAACAAAATTATTAGCAATTTTAAAGCTAATATTGATTGCATGCATAGAATTCAATGTCAAAGCAATTGTGCTGAACATTAGAAAAACTACCATTTTTTAACCATGGCGGCCGCAGACGTAGAAAAAATTTGTCATATAGGGTCAAATTTAAATGAAAAGAGAAAATTAGACTGATTTGAAAATTTTTATGGTTTCAGACATGAAAAATTCTTATAAATTTAATGGCTTACATGCAAACTTAGGGTTATTTGACTCCATATTTTAGTATGTAGGTCCGGGCAGCGATTGCTACGTAAACAACATGGCAGCAACTTACGTAGTCTACACTTTCGTAAGCTGACCTTGAATTGCACTGTAGTTTCAAAATCTTCAGTTCATATTTAACAAGATTTTTATACAATCATATTTTGGCATCCCCATTGATTTCTGCTACTATATACTACTATTTCCTTATAAGTTCCCATTAATAACCATATTTCAAAAATGGGAAAGTAAATATTTAAGCTAATTTATTTCCAATTTTACGGAGAGAAGAAATAGCATTACCATTTTAATGACACTTAAAACTTAAGATTACAATACACTTATAAATTAGTATCTTTCGAAAATACTGATTTCTAGTTTTGTTTATGTGAAGGTGAAGGTTTCTCATGGCAGAGAATAAACTTATAAGCATTCCTGTAACATTCTAATTCTCTCTTTATCCCATATTTTAATTAGTTCTATTTATTTGTTTTGGGATTTGTTTATATCTGTTTTAATATGCAGACTTGCGTTCTACAATTGGATCTCAGCTGTTGTTCAAATCGAGCAAAGAAGGTGAAGGAAAAGTTACAAAAAATTAATGGTACAATAGTTCTTTAATTAATTAAGTTCTTAAAAAAATTTAAGTTTTTTGAAGTACAGTTTTAGTTTTAGTTTTTTTATTGTTATTAACAATTTGTTTTGGTTACATACAGGAGTTTATTATATCAATATAGACACAGAAAACGGATTGACGCTTGTTTCAGGATACGCAGATCCTTGCACAATTCAAAAGACACTTGGAAAGAAGAGGATGAAGATTTTGGCCTATGAAAAAGACTTCATTGAAGCAGAAAAGAAACTATATCAGTTCTTAAGAAAAATAAGAAAGGAGAAGAACAAAAAAGATGGCAAAGTAACATGTTCTTGTGATTCAAATTCTAGTGCTGACGATGACGAGGACGATGAAGATAAAAGAAACCCTTGTGTGCCTTATCAAAATAATGGTATTAAAAGTGGCAGTGGCTATCCCGGGTGGTATGATCCCAGAGTTTTTGGAGGTTATAAGATGCCTCCACCACCACGGTCAGCTTGGTATGGAAATCCATACTATGCAAATATGCCATATGGCTACTCGAGAATTAATTATCCGGCCAATTATAATAGGCCACTACAGTCACCGCCTCCACCACAGCCACAAATGCCATTGTCAAATGTATATGCTGTTTATGGGGGACAGACAGAAGCGCCCGTAGGCAGCTCTCTCTATCACACTTTTAGTGATGATAATGTCAGGGCTTGTAATTTAATGTAATGTAATTGGAGAATTTTGGTTGCTATAGCACAAGAACACAATGGAAGACAAGGATAATCTTTGTGAGAGAAAATACCCTATGAAAGTTATTATGTACAAATAAAGGAACCATTTTGATATGTAATGGATATATCTATTGATTCTTATTATGAGATGATAAAATATGGTAAAAGTAATATCATGAATTTATCATTTTTTAATTTTAAATAATTATGTTACATGTGAAAAAACTTTTCTTTTTTTTTTAAATATAATTATTATTAATTAATAGTTTATAATAAATTGAATCCACTAATACTAAAACAATTTTAATAGTTCACAATCATTTATCTTACTAATAATTTTATCAAAATAATAATCAAAATATTCAGCTTCTTATCATTAATAATTTATTATAAATACAATCTATCAATAATAATATATGTTTATTTTTTCATAAGTTTTTATTGTAATTAAAAACTAATCAAATTGATATTAAAAATCTTCAATTTATAATATTCTAAAAATGAATAATGTAATGAAAATTTTATTCTATTAATAATTTATATAACTACAATGTAAGAAAGAAAAAACTTTTGTATGTATTATGTATTTTTTTAATTTTTAAAAAATTATATTTTTAATTCATAAATACCTTTCGACTTCTTACATGTATCAATTAATATACGATAATTAATTAATATTTTACATTAATGTTGAAAAAAAATCATTTGATAGCATAATATGAATCGTAAACTTATTTTAATTAATAACAAAATATTTTTATTTCTTCAATAATTAATACATTATAGTAAATTTATCATATCTATTATTTATAAAATGTCTATATTCTTTTGTTTTATTATGTATATTTTTTATCTCTTCCGATTCATATTAATAATATATTAAAATATATTTAAAAAAATAATTGATTAAAAAATTAATGAAAAAAAATATTTAAAATACTCAATTTATTATATGGTTAAGATTAATAATTTAAAGTATCACAAATAAAATTAAAAAAATAAACTTATAATAATTCTAACAATTTGTAACTAATTAATACACAATTTCTACCTATTATATATTTTTTGTATAATAAGATAACAATGCGAGACTAAGATTTATCGTTGTTATTGAATAAGATTGATCCTTTATTAAGTAGAATCAAGAGCCAATACATCATTGATGAAAGATGGTGGTGCAATCTCTTAAACCATCCAATCAGACATGAATAGAGTTGCTTGTGTTAAAGAAAGAGCTATTTGATTCATCGATTTTTGAACAAAACAAAAACCACTACGTGTAATTCATTCAACATGCTTTAATATTATACAATCTATTTCAACTCTTACCAATTTTATAATATTTATAGCCTTCAGACAAATTATCTACCATATTATATTATAAATTATAATTAAATTTGTTAATATTTCATATATTTTGAATAAAAAAATAAATTAACATAATTTTAACAAAATTGCATTGCACGGATAGCCACTAGTTTACATTGAATTGGATTATTTTGTTCTGTAATTTACTTATGCCAGTATAGTAATACTAATCTCAATTTCAAGGAAAGTTGTTTATTATGTATTTTTTTTTTTTTTTAACATAGATACCCTTATATTTAGCATATACTAGAGAGAATCGGAAAAAGGGATTGAAAAAAGCCTCAAATTAGTGATTTCAGTCCTATGAAAGAAGTGTCTTACCACTAGGCTACCTTCTTGGACTTATTTATTATGTATCTTGGTATCAAAAGTTTTTGTATTATAATTACAAATACAAAGGTTTGGCATATTTTATGGGCTATATGATAAGAATCTTCGCTATCGATTGAAATGTCTATTTATGGGGTCTAATATTTGAAATATCTGCCATTAACCTTTTGCTATCCACAGGATAGCTTACCTTATCTTTCTGTTTCCAGGTCATTCTACTATTACTACTATTATTATTTATAGTCATCCGTAGTGGCGTGTTTAAACTTAAAACTATAGTGTTTATGAACGAAGAGCGTTAAACGTTAAATCAATATCTAAGCTGATTACTGATAATCACGTTTTAATCAACTAATTTTGTCTACAGATTAAACATGATTTTATAGTTAAACATGTTTTAAAATATGAAATCAAAATTTGACTAAAAAATTTAGTGATGAACTTTGAATTAAGGGAAATAGTATTATTAATTAAGATTTCCGTCCGTGAAGCATAATTGATAATAGAAGATTTGGTCAAACTTAGAGCCTTTGGTCAACTCTTTAAGTAGCTGTATGCCCATTCTCAAATTTGAAGCAAATTGTTTGTTGCTGCCATTACACTATGATCCATCCTAAAGGGCTAAAAGAACATGTTAACATAAATATCATTAATTTTTTTAGACGTACCAAACTTACTTGTATTTTTTAATGGCCGGTATGCTAAAAAAAGTGCACTAATTAATGATGAGCATTATTGAACAAAGGTTTGTTAACGCTAAGTATTAGGGCCGTAAACGAACCGAGCTGAGCCGAACCGAACACTAGTCTGTTTGATCTCGGCTCGTTAATTAAACGAGTTTGATTTTCCAACTTGCGCTCGCCTCGTTTATTATCGATCCGAGCTTGAGACGAGCTTTTATTGAGTGAACACTAAGTAGCTCGCGAGCAGCTTGTCTCGTTACACATATTTTTTCGAGTCGAGCCGAACACTGGCCTGCTCAAGCTCGGCTCGTTAATTAAACGAGTTTGAATTTCCAACTTGCACTCGCCTCGTTTATTATCTATCCGAGCTTGAGACGAGCTTTTATTGAGTGAACACTAAGTAGCTTGCGAGCAGCTTGTCTCGTTACACATATTTTTTCGAGTCGAGCCGAACACTGGCCTGCTCAAGCTCGGCTCGTTAATTAAACGAGCCTGGATTTCCAGCTTGCACTCGGCTCATTTATTATCGATCTGAGCTTTTATCGAGCGAATACTAAGTATCTCGCGAGCAGCTCGATTCGTTTGTAGCCTTACTAAGAAGCAAAATTTAAAAAGTTCAAAAAAATAATAATTGTTTTTAATTTTGTGAAATTAATGGCTATAAAATAATGTTTTTTTAAGGCTTTATAATAATGTTTAAAAATTTCAGTTATTTAATAATTATGTTAATTTTTATTATGGTCTTGTGTTTTTAATTCTTAAGTGTGCTATGGTTTGGCAACTTTTAATTGACTTTTCATAAATGTGTTTCACTCATATACATATAGTGAGTGTTGTTTTCAAACAAGCAGTAAATTGCATGGAAAAATTTACACTAATAGTAAATACATATGTAATCTACACATAAGTTTTAGAATATTCTAAATTATCAGTCCCAAGATGTAATTTGTGTATAAGTTTGCAAATATTACTATACTATACATATGTTATAAGGGAGACTTGAGGACTTGGTTTAGTGTACTACCTTGTTTTACTTGATACATTGAATTATTAATTTTTCATGTGCTCTTTTAAGTTAAATTACACTAATTTTTAGTGCATATTCCATTCATTAACAGCTCTTTGTATGCAAAACATATAGCAAATTAAAGATGGGTTAACGTAAGTGATGGAATTGAATATATGTAAATTGGATTAGAGTGTAAAAATGGCTTAATTAGTTTGATTAATAAATAATAAGATGGCGGTCAGTCAGTCAGTCAGTGCAGTTGAAGTTTTGATCAAGAAAATTGAAGTCAAAAGTTTATGCCACTTCCAATTGTCTGCTGTTGACTATTAGTGGCAATTGCATGATTTTATTTCAATTTTGCTTCAATATCCTCACAAGACAGCAAATTTGAATTAATTTGAACTAGTTCTAAAAAATAGTTTATTTAGAATATTTGGTGCAACATGCCAAAAAAAAATAATAATTGAATAAAAATAAAATATCCATAGATTGGTTTCAAATTAAATTTTTATAATATGATTGTGTTAAAATGAAACACTTTTTCTCTTTCTCTTTATGAGTTTACATGATAATCATTTATAATTTAGTTTCTAAAATATTATTATCATCGTTGTTATCAGCATAAATAATATTTGTTTCACACATATTTAAAATTTAAAAAAAAAAAGTCCGATGCACGAGTGGCCGCATACCCGAATGTATAAAATACAAGCAGACAGCCTTACCGTTGTATTTTATTACAAAAGACTCGACGGCTCAAACCCATAACCTTATGGTCACTCCACAACGACTTTATTGTTGCGCTAAGGCTCACCTTTTTTTTTCAAACATATAAAAAAAGTATTTTAATTAATATATTTTGTTAAATTATTCTAAATATATTAATATTCAAGTTTTAGAAATTAAATACCTTCATTATTCTGGATGTATTTAAAATAAATTAGTTAAATTATTGTTTAATATTTAAATAAAAGTATGTGGGTACATAAAAAGAACAAGGGAGTAACAATTATCATAGTTTATTTATTGTATAAAAGTAATAGGCCTTCTTAACACTATTGGAAATTTTTACTACCATATAGTTGTGGAGATGTACCAAGTGCTACTATTGCTGTCTAATTGAAAGTGTTAGGTATTGCACAATAATGAACAATCCTTCTTGTTTTTGTCTTGGTTGTTACATATTAATGGAAAATGCCCTTCTACTCCAAGGAACCCACCAAATGGACCTTATACGTTGACCCATTCCTCTTTATTTTGGGGTCACTACCAAATTGTTAAAATTTAGTCAATTTGAAAGAGTGAGAAAACATTACAACTTTCGAGTAATAGTTCAAAACTATATAAAAAGCTCTTTGGAATTTGTTATACGGATGGCTCGTAACCGTGAATCCGCTTTAATTTACTTAGAGCGTATACTTTATAAAAATAGATGTTTGAACAATGCAGATGTTAAAATTACTTGAAAGTTGTTGTTGACATATTCATCAATGTACAAATTAGTATACAAATATTGATAAAATTATATATGAAAAAGCTCTAAATTAAAGCCTAAGTAATGAAGTGTTAATTTAGTGATTTATTTTACATAATGGTCCAACATTAGAAACTTGTAAATGACAATTTCATCAACCGATCTATATCTATTGCTATAAAAATGTGTACACTCCCACGCAGCAAAATACAAATCAGGGTTACGTTAATTTATTTTTAGTTTTTTTTTTAACAAAAGTAAAAGGGTGATTATTAAGAGCAACTTTTTAATTCTATATAATAATTGAAATTCAAGATTTTTTTTTCCCCAAATGATTCAAGATCTAAATTGGCCAACGTAGGACTTATATATTGATATCAAGGCGGTGAAATTCTGAAAATCTTGCACTATGACGATTAGGTTTTGAATATCCTATAGCCCATTGGGCCTGAAAATATAGGAGTCAATGAGTCTCTTAATATTTTTGGGGTCTATCATGATTTAGGCGACCTGAAAATATAGGGGGTCTATGAGGCTTCTATACTTTTAGGGTCCATCATGACTTAGGCAATGTAACCTCCTCTACTGAGTTGAAAGGAGGTTGCTTGAACAACCTTGACCCTCCTTCTCCCTGGTCTTGGTCACTGGGCGACCTTGAACATGGGAAAGAGGGCGACCTCTCACTTGTCTTAGCCATAGCGCGACATTGACCAAGGGAAAGAGCGACCTCATATGCTCACGGCTGAAGGGCAATCTCTCCATGCGTTGGTCATAAAACGAGTATACGGTCTTAAATATGGAAAAGGCTTACAATAATTTAAAAACAAAAGAAAATCTAAAAATAGAACCTTACTTTCCCAAAAAAAAAAAAATCTCACAGCTAAAATATTTTTATTATTATAAATAGTTGACAACATTATCTATCTTTTTTTTTTATATAAAAAATCAATATAATTAGTTAAATTCTTTAAAAAAATTAAATAATTATTTAAATAAACGAACATATGATTATTTCTAATAACAATTTGGTAAAAAAATGTGATTCATCTCAACATAAATATTAACTGAACAAATGTGATGAATAAAAATATTTTTTAGAAAGCCTGAATACAAGTATTAACTCAACAATTATAACATTTAACTATTATTTTAAACTTATTTATACTTTGTTAAAATAAAATTAAAAATTAAAAATTTGTTAAGTTAAGATGTAAATGCATACATATTGTAAAAATTAATTAATTATATATGAATTAATTAACAATTAAATATTATATATATATTTTTAAATTCCACCATTTTCATGCATCGATCTTATAGATACCGACTAATTTAAATTCGATTACTTTAGAAATGTTATTTATGCGATCTAACGCTTCGTCTTATTACGTTAATAGGTCCTTAAAATTATTATATAAATATAATCTATTTGTAAAGAAAAGAGAATTGGAAAATTAAAAAAAAATACTACTACTAGTATTTCAAGATTTTCGAGTGAAAAAAAAAAAAATCAAGATCGATATTTTAGTTATAGATCTCCTACCTAACACCTAACCAAACTCCCAACCTCCTCCTTCTTCTTCTCCCTTCTCTCTCTAAAATTGTCTGCTAAAAACAAAATAAAAAGAGCGTCAAAATTCAAGTCTGCGAGCTAACTGGTACGTGCCACGTGACCAACTCTTCTTCTTGTGTTAACTGAAAGCTAAAAAATTTCCTTTCTTTTCCATTCTTCCTCTGCCTATATAAATTCCCTCTCTTCTTCTTTCTTTACAAATTCTAGCATTTTGCGATTTCTACGAGGTTTGATACTATAAACTCTATACATATTCGATCAGGTTGTTACTCTCAAATTCCTTTTTTATCTTTTTCTTAGTGACCAAACAGTCAATTTTGGTTCCGGATCTGGTTTCTCTCGATCCGAATTATTGTCTTATTTGTTTGTTTGAATCTATAATGTTTGATTCTTCCGAGAAAATATGGTTATTGATACTATGTATTGCTGTTTTGTAGCCGATTAAAGCGGTTATATAAATTCCGAGTTTTTGTCAAACAAGAAGTATGATTGAATTGAAATTGTTAGCTGCATTGTCTTGATTTCGTTCGGTTTGGTTTGATAAGATCTGGTATAGTGTTGCTTCAAGTTAGTTAGGTGTGGTTTGGTATGTTTGTTTGTTTGGTAGATCTTGTTTAGGTAGAGAAATAATGGGAAAAGTGAAAAGAGAGGAAAAGATGTGTTTTTTTAGTATTTGCAATTTAGTTTGTACTTATAAAGATTGAAACTTTTGAACACAGTAAGAATTTTTTTTTTTCTGTTTTTTGGAACTATTTTTAGTTTAGAATTATTGATCGTGTTTGTTAATACTTAACAGACCTCCTGAATCGGCATAATGGCTACTGGGCAACTCTTCTCTCGTACAACACAAGCTTTGTTTTACAATTACAAGCAGCTTCCAATACAACGCATGCTTGATTTTGATTTCCTTTGCGGTGTGTGTTACTTTTTATTGTTTCTTCTTCAGGAGTTTCTTTATTTAGCACTTTAGCTTTGACTGCATCTAAGCTTGATGTTCTTGATTGAAGTAGTTGCTTATTTTCTGTGTTTGGTTGATGTAATTTCAAATTTGTCTTGTTATATCTATAGGGAGAGAAACACCATCAGTAGCTGGAATTATTAATCCTGGTGCAGAGGGATTCCAGAAACTCTTCTTTGGTCAAGAGGAAATCGCAATCCCTGTACATTCAGCGTAAGCTACTGTTATATATAATCTCCCTTATCATGCTCAGTAAGAATTTGCATTTCCTGATGATAGATAAGATCTTAGATTCATGGATTATAGTAGACAATAAACTGCTGGATGTGATTCGGCAATGCTTGCAATTGCTAACAAAAATTTCACTGGAAATACAACTCTAACATAGATTATTTCAGGAGTCAGATGAATTTGGTTCACAGGCTGGTAGTGAATACATAGTTATATTATTTCAATTCGCCACTTTTGTTTTTAGTAAATATGAGATATTTGACCTTTTAAATCCTTTGAAATTTCTACTGGCATTTTTCCGATGTTTAGATTTCTGACACTTAATTGATATTACTTTGCAGTATTGAGGCAGCATGTGCTGCGCACCCAACAGCTGACGTATTTATTAATTTTGCATCATTTAGAAGGTTTGTGTTTGTTTTGACAGTCATATTATTTCTTTCATAACGTTTATATTTGTGCTGTACAGTCATATTGTTAAATTGATTAATTTGCAGTGCGGCTGCATCGTCCATGGCTGCTCTGAAACAGCCAACCATTCGAGTTGTAGCTATAATAGCTGAGGGTGTTCCTGAGTCTGACACCAAACAACTAATTGCCTATGCACGGGCTAACAATAAGGTGAGATCATGATTCAAATCATTTGAATTGAACTGAAAATGGAGAATAATAATGATCCAACAGTGATTTGTACTTTGAGATCTTATGATCCTAGTCCCAATATTTTTAATTTGAGAATTTTTTCTTAGGGTGTAGGTTAACTATGATTACTAATTCCAAGTTTTAATTTGATGATATTGCAGGTTGTCATTGGCCCTGCTACTGTTGGAGGCATTCAGGCTGGAGCATTTAAGATAGGTGATACCGCTGGAACAATTGATAACATTATTGCTTGCAAATTGTACAGACCTGGCTCTATTGGTTTCGTCTCCAAATCTGTACGTATTCATTCCGTTACTCTAATTGATTGCATGCATGATACTCAATGATGTTAAGGCAACTTTACTGAACATTAGAAAAATACCATATTTTTTACCGTGCTTTACAATCATTGCTACATAAGCAAACATGGTCAGTGAAAATGCTCTAACTCGGTTATGCAAAATACCTAAATGCTTAGCTTACTGCTATGTGAAGTCAATGATATGCAGGTTTAGGGTATTCCACGGAAAGCATTGAAAAAAAATTTAAGTTCTCTATCAGATAAGAATAGGTTTCACTGTAATAGCGGAACAAATCTTTATTAAAAATGTGACCAACCTTTAGCAAATTTTGGGAGTTTCTTTTCTATAATTTCTATACTTTTTCTCAAAGAACTACAGAAGTGATACCTTTTGCAGTAAAGAATGAGTTTTTGTACTTCATAGTACGGTACCATGTGTAGCCATTTTGTACTTTTGATTCAGAAGGTAATGGTTAATAATCTTATTTGCTAAAAAATTTATAAAGGGATAACTTTGCCAAATCACGATGTCTTGGCCTATCAACATTTGTAAGCGGCCCTTGACCTAGATGTTTTTAATAATGATAACACATTTATTATTACAGGGAGGCATGTCAAATGAGCTATACAGCACAATTGCCCGTGTAACAGATGGCATATATGAAGGTATTCCTGTGTGCAAATCTAAATTTGGAAATTTAGGCTAGTTTTACAGCATGCAAATTTTTTAGGTATTGCAATTGGAGGAGATGTGTTTCCAGGCTCCACTCTTTCCGATCATGTTTTGCGGTTTAACAACATCCCACAGGTATAGCATTGCTCCCATTCATGAAATTTTACAAGAGACCTTGCATTTATGGTTACTTTCACTTGGAATGGTTTCTTGCACTTAGTATCTATCTCTTTACCAATTATCTGATATTCCTCAGGTTAAGATGATGGTTGTACTTGGAGAACTTGGTGGCCGAGATGAGTATTCTCTTGTTGAAGCCCTCAAACAGGGAAAAGTGAACAAACCAGTAGTTGCTTGGGTCAGTGGAACTTGCGCTCGACTCTTCAAATCAGAAGTACAATTTGGTCATGCTGTAAGTTATTGGCTTATTGCCTCAAATGTCTTGTACCATCCTGTTAACTAATAAGTGGACCCAATTTTCCACAAAAGATGCACTGTTCTTAATTTCCATTGATGCATTCCAAATCAGGGTGCTAAAAGTGGTGGTGAAATGGAGTCTGCTCAAGCAAAAAATCAAGCCTTGAAGGAGGCTGGAGCTGTTGTTCCCACCTCCTATGAAGCTTTTGAGGGTGCAATAAAGGAAACATTCCAGAAGCTGGTTAGTTTCTATGTTTTATAGTTTCTCGCATAACTCTCCCAAAAGGCTTATGGTTTGAGTTCCCTAACCTTCCTAAATCTCCATGACTGGCTTACTGATACTTCACATTCCTCATAGGTTGAAGAGGGTATGATTCCACCAGTAAAGGAGATTACGCCTCCGCAAATCCCTGAAGATCTCAACACTGCAATTAAAAGCGGCAAAGTTCGAGCTCCAACACACATTATTTCCACAATTTCTGATGACAGAGGTGCATTTACTTTGTTCCCAATGGATGATAATCTGCTTATTATCTTAAATGGGTAGTATGATAAACTCATCTTTTGATCCATTTTTACAGGTGAGGAGCCCTGCTATACTGGTGTACCAATGTCTTCCATTGTTGAACAGGGCTATGGTGTTGGTGATGTCATCTCACTTTTATGGTTCAAACGCAGCCTTCCGCGTTACTGTACCCATTTTATTGAGGTAGGTTCTTAGTAACTTTCTCAGTACTCCCTGTTTTGAGAGTATTACATGTATCTAGAAAGTATATATTCTAATTTCTAGTTGTTTCTTAACCGGTTTATGATCTTGTACAGATATGCATCATGCTATGTGCTGACCATGGTCCTTGTGTCTCTGGTGCACACAACACCATAGTAACAGCAAGGGCAGGAAAAGACTTAGTTTCTAGTCTCGTCTCAGGTAAAAAGTACTCTATTGATTGTGTTCTTTTTCCAATGGAAAACTACGTCCAATAAGATGCTAAATTAAGTGCATTTCTGAGACCAAATGCTGGAACAAAAGATTGAATCACGGTGTGTTCTGAAACAGGTTTGCTCACAATTGGTCCCCGATTTGGTGGTGCCATTGATGATGCTGCTCGATACTTTAAAGATGCTTATGAGAGGGTGAGCTTTAATGAATTTTACTTGTGTTCATTAATGGCAAAATTTCTTATTTGATTATTCTCATATTATGGTTATGGTTTATTTCAGATTTATTGCTTTGCTGTTTCTTTCAGGGTCTAACTCCATACGAGTTTGTTGAAGGCATGAAAAAGAAGGGAATTCGTGTTCCTGGAATTGGACACAGGTATATATACATGCATAAGCTGAATCAGAGAAAAATTTTAAACGCATATTTCTCTGCTCAACATTTCATTTATCTTTTTACACAAATATATATCTTTTTAATAATTAGTTTTTTAAAGTAAAATCAAAACACGATCATTTTTATTCTCAACTGTTATCTCTGTTATTCCTCCTGCTTCATTATTTAAATTAATTTTGTATAATCATATAATGAATTACAGTCGTTATTGAAAACAATATTTTATATCCGTGCAAAGTGCTGGTTTTCGACTAGTTGCAAACCTCATTGAGGGGAAACTCTTGTTTGCTTCCTGTGTAAAGGATCAAGAGAGGTGACAACAGAGATAAAAGAGTAGAGCTCTTACAACGATTTGCTCGAACACATTTCCCTTCTGTGAAGTACATGGAATATGCCGTAGAAGTTGAAACCTACACACTATCAAAAGCCAATAACCTTGTCCTTAATGTTGATGGTGCAATTGGGTCCCTTTTCTTGGATCTTCTTGCTGGCAGTGGAATGTTTACCAAACAGGAGATTGACGAAATTGTTGAAATCGGCTATTTGAATGGGCTCTTCGTGTTGGCACGTTCCATCGGTTTGATTGGGTAAGTTGGATTTCATTTCTAAAATTTCCTTATCCCCATCCATTTCCAGTTGTCTGTTGCTGATTAAGTTACAAGCAACCCTTTTGATATTGACATATTAACAGTCACAATTCCTATCCTATTTCGCCTTTTCGATTACAAGGTTTTAAGATTAACACTGTTTCTGGTCCCGGAGACGCTGAATCATGCTGTACAGATATGACCTTTTTGGAATAATTTACAGTTTTATGTTCGTCCATTATCCAATTCATTCACTAGGAATTAGCAAGATAGACCTCAATTATTATCCTCTGAAAATACAATTATTCCTTGGAATTATGTAAATGTCATACCATATGACTTGCCATCTTTTGATTTCAGGCACACTTTCGACCAGAAGAGATTGAAACAACCTCTATACCGTCATCCATGGGAGGATGTTCTGTACACCAAGTGAGAGAGAACCACAAAGAGGAGGTGTATTCTGATCTCTCCACTGAGCTTTTCGCTTTTCAAAATTTCCCTGAGTTTGCAATTCGCCACCGCGATTCTATTCAGTTATTAGATTAGTGTTGTACTCTGGTTTCAGGCTGCGCGCCTGCATTTGTAACTTGTATTAGAAGTTTTTTCTTATATAAGGATGAGAGTTCCAATCATTTATTCAAAGAAATGTTTGAAGTTTCATGTTTCTGGAAGAGAAAAAAATCAATTTTCAAATGTTCTAATTTGTCATTATGGTATCCAAAATCGACCACAACAATAACTTTTCAATTAACTTTCTGCTTGTAAAGAAAGCATTAAATTCTACGAAGAAACGTTTAAGCTTTAGTTTAAAAAAGCTACTTGCGACAAAAAAAAAAAAGTTAAACGCTATTTAAATAGTTGTTTGCTGTTGGAAAAGATGTTTTTTTTTCAGCTGGGAATTGCAGAAAGATTGATGCCAAAACCACTAATTTTGTCAATTAATTTCAAATGTATATCAGAACGGTACAAAATATGAAAAAATTTAGCAGGAAAAGCAGACGGGAAATAAAAAGGAGATGGGGTGGGGTAGGAGAAATGAGGTTAAGACTAAAGAATCACGTGATTGTTAATATTGAAGTGGGGATCGTCACATGGGCAAGTGTGTCGCTTGTCGAAAACGAATGAAAGGGTCCATTTTGTTAAAATTAAAAAAAAAAAATCCTTTTTTTTTTTTGAAAAATATAATGAAATCCGTCCATATTCTGTTGCACGCTTGCTCCTCAATCTTTGTTTAATTTATTATTGCTTATTGTGAGGCCATTTGTTTCACGTATGTAATATTGCTTTCATGTAAACCCCACAAATGCATCATCAACAGTATATATATTTTAAACAAGTTGAAGTCGGTTGTATAAATTTTCCAATAATAACAAAAGCAGTCAGATTTAGTTACTTTCTGCGATAAATGCATTAAAATAAAAAAATACTAAAGAATTTTAAAGAATTTTGATTCATAATTTTCCCTTCCTAGAAAAACTTTATGTTTATTATCCACTATCTTAAAATATAGTCTCAAAAGATTTTTGGGATTTCAAAATAAATTATAGTAATTAGTTTTGGACATTATACATGTTTTCAATTATATCTCTAAATAAATGATATTAATAATTAATTTTGGTTTATAAATTATTAACCTCATTGACCTTTTAATGAATTTTGAATAACCAATTTAACATATGCAAGTTATAAGTTTTGTGGAATTGTTATAAATAAAAGTTAGGTAGATGTGTCTGAGTTATAAAAACGGATAAAGTATCAATTTGTTAAATTTTTAACAATTATATGTATTAAAATGGTCGCTTGTAAAATTTAGAATTATATATCACTAAAAATAAAAATATAGATGTGATGTTAAATTATGTATTTAGCTTTCAATCAAATTTCTCTCTCATGTAAACATCTTATCTCTTCATAAAATTTGACAATTTACTATTTAATATTAAATTCACAATTTTCAAAGTGAATATATACTATACTAATTAATTCTTAAAGAATGCACATTTGCACTCTTTAAAAAAATTAAATATTTATTTAATTAATTTTTAAAATTATACTCTTTTATCTCCAAATAAGTGTTTCGATTTTCACTTTCATAAATATTAAAAAATGATATTTATTATATTAAAATATAAAATTTATTTTTTAAATAATCAATATATCTTTACTTAAATATTTATTCAATTTCTAAAGTTATAAAAGAAAAAATAACCACTTAATTTTATTATAATTTAGAAATAAAATACTTATTATGAGATAAAAAACATAAAAGTTAAGATATTTATTTTAAAATTGAGTTAGTATAAAAATTAAATGAGAGTTTTTTTTTTTTTTTTTGACATAGTTATAAGTGGGAGAGAGGATGGAGAAGAGGGGTATATTGGAATTTTAACCTAAACACTTTTGCATCAAGTGATAGAGTATTAACTGCTTAGACCAACCTCATCCCCGATTTAACGAGTGTATGATTTTAGAACTATGTAACTGAGCAAGTGTTAATTTATATCCGGTGCAATTCATTTTGGATAAATTTGGGATGATAGAAATAGCCACGAGTACCAAAAATGAAATCCGTCTTGTAATGAGAATCATAGGAAGTTGTATCTCCAAAGGTTGTGGCCTCGGGAAGTGGGAACTTGGGAGCTTCGGTATTAAAATTATGTTTATAAATTACATGAAGTTTGAGCTTTTTGAAATAACTAAAAAAATGCATATGTTTTAGAGCAATAGGGATTAGCAAAAGAGTTTTTTTTTTTCCAAACCATATAGATTAGCAAAAGAGTGTACTACCATATTTTAAGTGTATATAATAAATTTTTTTTATATGGGTGCCCGTAAAATTTACGCTTTTTTCATTAGCTTGCAAACGTATATTATAATGGTGCTCGGTATAACTTATGGTTAATTGTTTGATTAATTGTTAGTTATTTTTAAGTTTTATTCAAAATTAATTTTTGAAATAGATTTTAGAATTTTGATTAAAAATTTTTTTTTTACATAGTTCAATTAAATAATTTCATATATTGGTTTAAGTAATATTTTATAAAAGTCTAAACTTATTATTTTTTAACTTTTTAACATTTTCTAAATATTTACTCAAATAATTAAATTTTGTTCAAATAGCTAATTTTATATAAGATAACTTAACATTTGATTATAAAACATTAAAAATAATTAAAGGTTAAGTGGATAGTGTGTATATATATATATTCCGAACAAAACTTTGAAAATACATGTATAACGAAATTAATTCCTTAAAAAAACAAAATAAGTTAAGGCAATGTTATATTTAACTTATACATATTATAATATATAACAATATTACTGAAAGTATAATTCAACATTTTAATTGTTCTAAACATTAAAAATAGGAAAATTTGTAACTAAATACAACTTTTTAGAAAGGTAAATATTATTTTAAATACGGATAAAACAAATTTAAAGGGATATTTTTTCCGAGTTTGAGTTTGTAAAATGCAACCATGCTAAAACTCTGCAATGAGAATTTTTTTTATTAAATGTTCTGTCCGGTTCCAATTTGGATTAATCGCACCAGATGGTTAAATAAAAAAAAGTGACATTCTTTTAAAAAAAAAAAAGAATATAAATCTTTTAAAGATAATATAATTAACAGTAGAAAAGGTTAGTTTCTTTATATATATATAATTATCTTGCATGCATACTCCAAATATACCCACAATCTCTGTAAAAAAAAATATACCCACAATCACGTGCCCATCGGCCATCGCCCACCAACCAACCTGCATTGCCCCCGCCACCCCATCCCCACCCCCTCTCTCTCTTTATATGCTTCCCATCTGCAGAGCTTCGCGCCCACAAGTTATTGGAAGAAAAGGGAAAAAATATTCCAACATCAAAAATATATATTTTTTACTTTTAAAAGGTTATATTTATATACACCAATCCACAAAAGAAAGCAAAATATGCAAATGCCAAAGTTACTTCCTTTTTTTTTTTTAAACAAAACCAACAAACAAACAAACAAAAATTGAAGCATTAATTACCTCCTACGTAGTATTTCACAATTCAGAAACAGAATTATTTATGGTTTTGGTTGTTCTTTAGTGGAGGATTGGATTTATTATTATTATTATTTTTTATCATTAGTATATACGTCCACTTGCACTCAAAGATGAAGGGGACTTCTTCTCTTTGTTGATATTTGAGCAGACTCGATCCCAGTCTAGTGTGACATACTTCTCCACTAAGCTTTCATTCATCTCCAAATGGATTAATAGCTAGATTTATGTTTAAATTTCATATACATTTTATTAAATGGATATTTGACGTTGATTGTATTATATTTTTTTTAGGAGTAAATGAATATAAAATGAGATACTAATGTAACTACTTTTTAACATTCTTAAAACAGTGCGGCTAGGCCTCTTGCCTATTTTGCTTTTTTTTTTTTTTTTAAAAAAAACATTCTAAACATAAAAAATTGCTATAGTCTACCTGAAAAATTGTGTTACCAACAAAGTTTTAAAAAAAAAGAAAAATTAAAAAAAAAAAAAAAAAGCTTAAAAATAGGAAGCAGACAGGAGCACCCAAAGTGGTGCAATAATTTTAATTTGTACGTCTTCGAATAAAAAAAGTTAACATTTCTCTTCTTGGTTACCGTGTTGGGTATCTTTTTAAAACCACTAAAATTTTCAGAACAACGAAACACACAGAATCAAAGACGGTGTAGTAATGGCAACAGGTAGCAGAGCTGCTTCCCGCTCGCCCCAACCAAACCAAACCCAAAATTACCAACAATCTACTCCTCAGTCGTCCGGCACAGGCAATTTGAGAGGACACCGTAACACTGAGTCTGTAAGCAAAGCAATTGCTCAGTATACAGTAGATGCACAGCTTCATGCTGTCTTTGAACAATCAGGCGAGTCTGGTAAGTCGTTTGATTACACGCAATCAGTAAGAACCACTAACCAATCAGTTCCTGAACAGCAAATTACTGCTTATTTATCTAAAATTCAACGTGGAGGTTATATTCAGCAGTTTGGGTGCATGATCGCTGTTGATGAAGCTTCTTTTAGGGTTATTGGGTATAGTGAGAACGCACGTGAAATGCTTGGTTTAATGCCGCAATCAGTCCCTTCTCTTGAAAAACCGGAAATTTTTTATATTGGGACTGATGTGCGTAGCATTTTTACTCCATCTAGTGCGGTTTTGCTTGAAAAGGCATTTGGGGCAAGGGAAATCATGTTACTGAACCCTCTTTGGATCCACTCCAAGAACTCTGGAAAACCATTTTATGCGATTTTGCATAGGATTGATGTTGGGATTGTTATTGATTTAGAGCCTGCTAGGACAGAGGACCCTGCTTTATCAATTGCTGGGGCTGTGCAGTCACAGAAATTGGCAGTTCGTGCAATTTCACGTTTACAGGCACTTCCCGGTGGGGATATTAAGCTGTTGTGTGATACTGTGGTGGAGTATGTGAGAGAGCTTACTGGGTATGATAGGGTCATGGTTTATAAGTTTCATGAGGATGAGCATGGGGAGGTTGTGGCAGAGAATAAAAGGTCTGATTTGGAACCTTATATTGGTTTACATTATCCTGCAACTGATATACCTCAGGCTTCTAGGTTTTTGTTTAAGCAAAGTAAGGTTAGAATGATAGTGGATTGCCATGCTACGCAGGTTCGTGTTATTCAAGATGAAGCTTTAGCGCAACCTTTGTGCTTGGTTGGTTCGACTCTTCGTGCTCCTCATGCTTGTCATGCTCAATATATGGCGAATATGGGTTCGATTGCTTCATTGGCGATGGCTGTTATTATTAATGGAAATGATGAAGAAGCTGTCGGTGGGAGGCCTTCAATGAGACTATGGGGTTTGGTTGTTTGTCATCACACTTCTGCAAGGAGCATTCCTTTCCCACTTCGTTATGCTTGTGAGTTCCTAATGCAGGCCTTTGGACTTCAGTTGAATATGGAGTTGCAATTGGCAGCGCAGCTTTCGGAGAAGCATGTCTTGAGGACTCAAACCCTCCTGTGTGATATGCTTCTGCGTGACTCTCCTACTGGCATTGTTACTCAAAGTCCAAGTATTATGGATCTTGTGAAATGTGATGGAGCAGCACTTTATTACCAAGGGAAGTATTACCCGTTAGGTGTGACCCCAACTGAAGCCCAAATAAAAGATATCGTGGAATGGTTGCTTAAATTTCATGGAGATTCTACAGGTTTAAGCACGGACAGTTTGGCTGACGCTGGGTACCCTGGGGCAGCCTCACTTGGTGATGCTGTTTGTGGTATGGCTGTTGCTTATATCACTAAGAGGGATTTCTTATTCTGGTTCCGGTCTCACACAGCGAAGGAGATCAAATGGGGTGGTGCAAAACATCACCCAGAAGACAAGGATGATGGGCAGAGGATGCAACCACGTTCTTCATTCAAGGCATTTTTGGAAGTGGTAAAAAGCCGGAGTTTACCCTGGGAGAATGCAGAAATGGATGCTATTCATTCTTTGCAGCTTATTCTTCGAGATTCTTTTAGGGACACTGAAGCAACCAATTCCAAGGCAATTACAAATGCACATCTTGGGGATCTAGGGTTGCAAGGGATGGATGAACTCAGCTCAGTTGCAAGAGAAATGGTTAGGTTAATAGAGACTGCAACAGCTCCAATATTTGCTGTTGATGCTGCTGGCTGCATAAATGGGTGGAATGCGAAGGTTGCGGAGTTAACAGGGCTCTCAGTTGAAGAAGCCATGGGGAAGTCTTTGGTTTATGATATTATCTACAAGGAATATGAAGAAACTGTTGACAAGCTTCTTCATGGTGCTTTGAGAGGTATCATTATTACATCTTCACATATTATGCATTTCAGGGATTTCTTTTAGTTGCTTCTTTAATTATATTTGAACTTGCATATCCATTATAACAGGAAATTAAGGATTTGGATTGGACTTGAGAAAGTGAGTACAGCTTCTATACTAACTATTGGGATAAAGTTTCTTCTGTCTCATGTATATCAGGAATTCATCTGTGCTCATTGAACTAATTGGTGAAATCATTCTAGTTTAATTTTCTTTGTATAAAATTGCTCGTGCTAGATTTTGGTAGAATTTCAACCATATTTTTTGCATGATAATTAATTGATTTTTCGTGCTGTATATTCGTGTTCCATAAAATTTTCATGCTTTGTCATCGCATAAAAAAATTGATTGAATTTCTAAAAGAATTTAGCAATGGTGGCCTTAATATAAATAAAATCAAAGTCATGCAATTTTGCTGATGTCAGTTGAAATTTGTTGATTATGCTGAATTACAGTAATTGAGCAATGGTCGTAGTTGGACATTGGACTGAGCAAAACTTTCAAGGATTTTTGGCTTTAGATCTTAGAAAGGATCAAAGATGATTCTCCTCTCAGTGAGGCTGAATTAGTCTTTTTTACACTTTTGAAGTGAATGCCCTATGTAGTCTATCCAAGGAAATGATTCAAGCAAGCACCTGATCCATAATATTGAAGAACTTCTGTGTTCAGTTCGGAACTAAAGTGAGCAAGGCAGGAGGGGAATTCAAATAACATGGATCCAAAAGAATCGATTCTTCTTTTTTCCTGTCTTATTCAACCATATTGTAAACCATTTTCCACTCGCTTTCGTCCATGTTTTTCATTTTCCCAAATGCAGGATTTAGGATTTGATCTCTAGTAATCTAAAGTGGTCGCTTAGTAAGCATCTGTCCATTGCTTATTTGTTGCTCAAATGAAAACACCTGAGTTCTTGGGATGAAAATACTCTCTCCTGCTCTCTTAAGAGGCTTAGAACCGAACTAATATGCCTTCATGTGAGTAAAACCTTAGTTTCTTGGTGTTGAGATATTCTTAGGACTGGTCGTCTCTATTCTGTCCTTCTAGGTGTGAGAATGGTGACTTGTTCTGATTCCTAGATTGTAATATCTGAACCTTGCAGAGCTGGTTTTTATTACCTGCCTGCCATGTAGAACTGAAAATCAAGAAATAGAAGGTTGTCTGTTTCTGCCTCATGTGCATTCCGGAAGAATAGGATGAGAGGCTTGATTATCATTTATGGCCTCTCTTATGTCCAGTTACCAATTGGTTACTATTTGCAACTCGTAGTGTTACTATTTTTACTTTTCATGTTTTCTTCCGACAATTCTGAACTATTATGCCCTGCTTGTTTTTCTTTTTCTATCGACAGAAGCACATTTAGTTCTATGTGCAGCCATAGATGTTCTCTCTGCAAAACCATTTGTGTATGTTGCCTATATCACAGTACAATTTTTTTGGTAGCAGAGACTCCTAACATGCAATTCTATTTTGCCTTTCGTCTAGAACATACTTATTCTGTCAAAAAAATAAAAATTATAGCTCAAGTTACTAAAATACATTTGATGGGTTCTGATGTGGATATTGTCATTAATCATATATTCAGCAGTTGGATGAGCTTTGAATTGGTGTCATTGTGGCATTTGATAGCTTATTTTATCATGGATGTTTAATGAATGCAGGTGAAGAAGATAAGAATGTAGAGATAAAAATGAGGACTTTTGGCTCTGAACAAGAAAAGAAGGCTGTTTTTGTAGTGGTGAATGCTTGTTCTAGCAAAGATTACTTGAATAATATTGTTGGAGTTTGCTTTGTTGGTCAGGATATTACTGGTCAGAAGGTGGTAATGGACAAATTCATCCATATTGAAGGTGATTACAGGGCTATTGTTCATAGTCCCAATCCTTTAATACCTCCAATATTTGCTTCAGATGAAAACACTTGCTGTTTGGAGTGGAACACTGCCATGGAAAAGCTCACCGGGTGGCCCCGAGGTGAAATTATTGGGAAGATGCTGGTCGGTGAGGTTTTTGGTAGTTGCTGTCGGCTCAAGGGTCCAGATGCATTGACAAAATTCATGATTCTCTTGCACGGTGCAATTGGAGGACAGGATACTGACAAGTTCCCATTTTCTTTTTTTGACCGGAATGGAAAATTCGTGCAGGCTCTTTTGACGGCAAACAAGAGATTAAATATGGCGGGTCAGATTATAGGAGCCTTTTGCTTCTTACAGATTGCTAGTCCTGAGTTGCACCAAGCTTTGAAAGTCCAGAGGCAAGAGGAAAAAAAATGCCTTACAAGAATGAAAGAGTTGGCTTATATATGTCAGGAAATAAAGAATCCTCTGAGTGGTATACGCTTTACAAACTCACTTTTGGAGGCTACAGACTTAACTGAGGATCAAAAGCAGTTTGTTGAAACAAGTGCTGCTTGTGAGAAGCAGATGTTGAAGATCATTCAAGATGTTGAGTTGGAGAAGATTGAAGATGGGTGAGGTTCTATGATCTAATTGTTTTAACTCAGTGAAATTTTCCTTAAGATAATGTGATGCCAGCAATATTTCAGTTCCATCTGGTATTTTGCTTCTGTAATTAGATCTCCACTGATCAGAATATCACGCTGCATTATTTCACATCCATTTTGTGTTCAGGAAAATGTCAGTCTTGTAAAGGTTTTTCACCTCTATTACATTTGGTTAGTTTCTAACAGACAATGATCATCTTACTGTCCAGAAGGGAGAAGTATAAATACATCTTTAGTTGAATAAGCTCAAAGATGAATGAAATCCTTAATATTCGTCTATGATTGTAATACTCAGAAGCTGTAGTGGTATTGTACTAATGAATTAACACGCTTATTTGATTTTAGTAAATTGCTTTCCTTTCCTCCTCCCTTTACATGGTAACTTACAGTGTGATTATTGCTAATGAGAGGAAATTTTTCATTTTCTTTTGAACTAGTTCACTGGAGCTTGAGAAGGCTGAATTCTTACTTGGGAATGTCATCGATGCTGTAGTTAGCCAAGTAATGTTATTGCTGAGGGAGAGAAATCTGCAGTTGATTCGTGATATTCCAGAAGAAATAAAATCTCTGGCTGTATATGGTGATCAAGTAAGAATTCAGCAGGTATTGGCTGATTTCTTGTTGAATATGGTTCGTTGTGCATCATCTTCTCAAGGTTGGGTAGAGATTCATGTTCGTCCAAAATTGAAGCAAACCTCTGATGGGCTCTCTGTTGTGCATACCGAATTCAAGTATGTTATTCTTCCTCTTCTTTTATATCCATATAATTTACAATAATAACTGAAGAATACCTTGTCAACCATTTTCAATGAAGGATGGTTTGCCCGGGTGAAGGCCTTCCTCCCGAACTTGTTCAAGACATGTTCCACAGCAGTCGATGGACAACCCAAGAAGGGCTAGGGCTGAGTATGTGCCAGAAGATTTTGAAGCTTATGAAAGGTGAAGTTCAATACATCAGAGAATCAGAAAGATGTTATTTCTTGGTTGTCCTCGATCTTCCCCTACCTCATAGAGGCGGTAAAAATGTTGGCTACGATCTTTGACTCTGGAGATATGTGATCGAAGAGCTTTCACAATTTTGACCTGATATTTGCTAAAAACCTAGTTTCATGTTTTCTGTTGTTCCAAGATCATCGGATTTGGCTAATTCGTAGGTAAGACAAACTGCTTTATTCCATCAATTTCAAGCATGTTTGATGTTACTCCCTTTGTTCACTTTGTATAGGCACAACAGTTTTTTCACAAATATTAAGAAAGTAGTTTAACTAAGTCAGTTTATTCCAAATATACCCCTGAGAATTAAGAAAGTCACTTGTAAGACTTGAACATTGGTAATATTTGAAATAAATTGACAAAATATGTCAGTTAAACTACTTTCTTAGTATATGTGAAAAATTGGTTGTGCATGGGAACGGAGAGAGTAATTAATTATGGACACCGCTTCAAGCCACCAACTTATCTATCTGGGGCCAGCCGGTTAACGTTTGCCGAGATGTGATGGTCTTGCTGCTGATATGGTAAGGTCGAATGACCCGAATATGGTTTTGTGCATAAGAAGCAACTAATGGATCAATCTGATAAGCTTTTTCTGTTGGCTGGCTTTTCATGATGAACAATCTTGCATTTGGATCAAACTGCATCACTGCATGATATGCAAGTAAATATTTCTATGTATAATTTCTGATGTTCTATAGGTCAACATATAATTAGGT
>CATIWJ010179766.1:0-12008 GCA_949640765.1 Croton laevigatus
ATGAAAGAGAGACAGAAAGAGAACCAGGATATTTGTGAGTGAAGGTATCCCAAATGCTTGCTCCTTTACCATCTTCAAATGCTGCACCTTCAATCTGCAAAATCAATATACAACATTATTCGATTTCCCCAAAATCAAATAGTGGTAAATAGAAAGAGACCCAGTAGCACAAACCTGGTAAGCAGATGATGCAGACCCAAAAATGAAATCTGCCGGGAAACTGCTCCGATGAATATAAGACACAGATTCTTTACTGGAAACCAGAAAAATGAGTAATGGGTAAAGGAAAAAGCTGGCAGTTTTCAAATTGAGGTTCATTTTACTCATCAATTGATCTCTAAAACCCGCTTCATTCACATGCAAAGATTTTATGATGAAGGGTCAAATCAAATCTTTTTAATAGCATTAATTTCAAGCGAAGCAGTTTTCAGAGGGTAATATTGGTATGTATCTCTGACTAATTATAGGAAGAGTAATGGTCCCATCCTTTTTCGTCATTTTTTTTCTTTTTCATGATAAATAAAAAATAGTAGTTTTCAATTTTTGAGCTTTTCTTTTTCAAACATCCTTTTCACCTGCGCTACGTCTCCTTATCTCGCCGGCTATGAGAACCAAAATAGTTTTGAAAGCAAAAAATACTTGTGTTTCATGCGCTACTTTTTTGTCTCATGCACTACATAGTCCAACGATTAATAACAATAATGGAACCATATTTATGGTTACCGTAATACTATCTCTTTTTTCATGATATGTTTATATCTTTATTTTTTAGTATTTTTTTTGAATTGTTTACATTTTTATTTATAGTAAATTTTATAATTGTTTATTATTATTTCTTTTATTGGTATTGGTGAAAAAGTAAATTTTTTAAAAGATTAGTAATTATTTATTATTATTTCTGTATTAATATTGGTGAAAAGTGAATTTGTATTGGTATTGATGAAATAGTGAATATAAAGAAATTAAAAAAACAGAGGTAGTATATATTAGTTTGATACGTTTGGCTTGCAAGCTTTTTATCTTATGCACTACATACCTATTTTCAGCACAATTTCAAATTCAGAATATCACAGCTATATTCTCCATGTTGGTCCCTTAGGGCAACTAAGAGGGAGGTGAATTAGTTGGCTTGTAAAAATTTCGAATTAGGTGCGGAAGTTGGTGGATTAAAACTTTGATGGAAGTTTAGGAGGATTAAAGGATAGGTTGATGAACAAGAGAATTTATAGTGGTTCGGCTTAATCTCTTAGCCTACATCCACTTCTCCAATCTTAGAAAGAAATTGGGTTCCACTATTCTTCAATAAGAAATACAAGAGATGTTTTGCAAGTTTACCTCAAACTTAGAGTTTATAGATAACTCCAAACTTTACAAGATGAGTTTATAGCTAACTCAAAACTATTACAATAAACACTCTAGTGTTTGAAGCTCACACTAAACTATTGAGTTTAAAGATTACTCAATGAACTCTCACAACTAAACATGTTGATTTTATAGATTACTCAACAAACTAATAGAACAAAAACATTTGATTTAATGAAATGAGAGTAAAAACATGAAGAGAAGGTTGTAGCAATGAAGATCTTAGTGTTTTGTAGTTGTGTTATCTTCAAATGGCTATATCAATGTGTATTTATAGCAAAAATTTGAATACTAGCCGGTTGGAGCGTCAAGGAAATCAAGTTGTCTGAAATCTAGCTGGGTCGCGACCGAGACTCGCCGTTTGGAGCGTCAGACAATGGCTCCAAAAGATTTTTCGTAGGCCCGACAGCATCTTAATATTTGAGTAGATTGACTTTTGTTGGGTCGCGACCGAGACTTGCCAAGTGGTAGTAACGGCTCTTTTGAAAGTAACGGGCGAGACCACGAAGAGACTTGTGAGTCGCAACACTTCTAATAGAATTCAAAAAATTTGTGGTGCATGAGTAGCGACCGAGACTCCATTAGTAGCGACCGAGACTTGAATGAGACACAGAGTCTCGACCTCTCCAAAAGCTTCACTAATTTTTTGATCTGTTGAGTCACGACCAAGACCTTAATGTCGCGACCGAGACTTATCTGTACATTTTCTGAAAATATGACAGAATACTTTTTTGTAGCCACGGATGTTAGTTTTCCATAGCCTTTTGAATCACCTCATTTAGACTTGTAAATCAAAAGTTATGGCAAAAATACTAACTGGTGCGCAGTGCTGAAATTTTGACAACTCTTGTGAAAAAGCAGTCGATCTTTAAGAAATTTAATTCTTTTACAAGTATAACTTTCATCTTCACTTGTGATGGTTCAAAATTGCTTGGAACTATACTTAAACACTTAAAAATAATATTAGCAAATCATAAGTTCAAGTGAGTTTGTTAAATAATCAAAACCGATGGATTTTGGTATCCTGAGTCAACACTCCAATTTGATATAAATACGCTAACATATAGCCCAAGTTTAATTTCAAGCGAAGCATTTTTCAGAGGGTAATATTGGTATGTATATCTAACTAATATAGGCAGAGTAACGGTCCTAGCCTTTTTTTTTTTCCTTTGTTCATGATAAATAAAAAATAATTTTCAATTTTTCAGCTTTGTTTTTCAAATGTTGTATTATTTTCCTTTATTTTTTAATTTCAAATTTAAACATATAAATGGTAATTAAAAAGTACAATTCCTCTCTTAAAAAAAAAAAGGTACAATTCCTTCCCTAAAAAAAATATTCATTTCCAAAAGGCATTCATTAATAGTCTGACTTTATAAATAACTAACTAGAAATATTGTTCGCTCCTTGCACGTATTTACTCTTGTTGAATACTCATTATTTTATACTATAATAATTTTGAGATTTATATTTCATTAATGTTAATATAAGTCAATAATCATTATTATAATCAGTGAACATTAAAACATAGTAAAAGAAAAAACGAGAATTTCCGAAAGAGATTCCCCCCCCCCCCCCCCAATAAAAGGCTATGCATTTATGAATTTACAAATGTTATATTATTTCTTTTCAAAAAAATATTATATTATTTTAAATATTAACCGGATTAGGATAGAAAAGAACAATTAATTAATGGGTTTTGATATATGTAGCCCTTAGGGCTGCATATAAGCATTTAATACGAGAAAAGATTCTTATTGGAAAAGTTGATTTCTCACTTTTTTTTTTTTTTTGGTTTTAAGGAGAAGTGAGAAATCAACTTTTCTAATAAGAGTCTTTTATCGTATTAAATGCTTGCATATATCAAAACCCATAAATTGAACTGCTAAAAATTTACAAGTGTAGCTCATGCTACCTTACTGTCTCGTGGGCTACGTCTTTGTCACTCACACTACGTCTCAGTGTCTCGCACGCTAGAGGAACCAAAATAGTTTTAAGAGCAAAGAAGACTTTTGTCTCATGCGCTACATACTCCAATGATTAGTAACAGCATTGGAACCATGTTTGCAGTAACCGTTATATATGCCAGTCTGAGACTTCTTGCGCGCTACCTTCAAATCCAAGATGCAATGGCTATATTCTCCAATTTAGGTATAAATACCCTCACATATAACCATATGAAGGTTGATCAACTACATAATATCAATTAGATATTAAAAGTTTCAATGTAAAACAACTTCATTATCATTTCTCTTTCTACTCTTTCATTAGAATTCATTATTATTTAGTTGAGTGAGCTATAAACTCAACTCCTTTCTTATATAGTTAGTTGAGTGAGCTAGTAAACTCAACATCTTAGTTAATAGTTTATTAAGTGAGTTTCAAACTTAAGGTTAACTTAGAAAACCTCATTATATTCTTGCATATTTCATGAAACCCAATAAAAATTAAAAAAGTGGATGTAAGATTGGTTGCATCCAAACCACCATAAACTTCTTATTCATCTTTCACAAAACCACCAATTTTCGCCTTAATTTTTTATTAACCAACAAATTTACCTCCTCTTAATTGTCAAGGCCAACAATAATTATTCTCTATTGTTCTTATAAATATGAGATATTATCAAGGGTGAGCAAATTTGGTCAGCCAACCGAACTAA
The DNA here is from genome assembly GCA_949640765.1 of Croton laevigatus. Classification (NCBI taxonomy): domain Eukaryota; kingdom Viridiplantae; phylum Streptophyta; class Magnoliopsida; order Malpighiales; family Euphorbiaceae; genus Croton; species Croton laevigatus. The sequence continues at coordinate 4,022 of CATIWJ010179766.1, forward strand.
ACTTGTTAAATTGATCAAAAAACCGACCAAATTTTCCTTAAATGAAATCGCACTGAGAGGTCAGAAATCAAACAGTAACTGAACCATAAAAATTAGTTTGGTTTTCCTCAGTTCGGTTTATAAACTGAAAATTCACACAACCCAGAAACATAAACAACGTTTCAAACTCCACCCTTCCGAAAAAGAAATTGACAATTGAAAAAAAAATCGAAAATGGCAGACAAATGATTTCTCTTTTTCAGAAATAAAAAATACAAATATTAAATACGTTTATTTTCAATAGATTTCATTACTGTTTCTGAAATCAATAGAAACCCTGAAAATTATTTCATAACAATCAAATTAAAACAAAAAGAAAATGAACCATTGATGAATCTAAAGACCCTTCACGCTTCAAACCTAACTTTCCTCTTCAAGCTTCAAACCCTAACTTTCCTCTTTAAGCTTCAAACTGCAAAGAAACAAAATAAATTGGACATGATGGAGGGCCAATGAGCACTTTAAACCCACAGACGAGGAACGAAGGTCGAAAAATCATTCCCTTGCAATGGGTTGGAGGAGAGTGAATCATTCCTCTACCGTTGAAAATGATGGAAACTACAGAACTAAAGGCGGTGGAATGAAAGTTGAACGTAGAGGTAGCAGAGGAAGCGGACAGAGGAGGGCTACGTTGTTTTTTATTTTGCTTACACTATGTTTGGATGGAGTGAGAGATGGGTAATTAATGGAACGGTAAGATAGGGTAAGTAAGGTAACGTTAAGAAGGGTTACAATAAAAATTGATGATGTTTGGAAAGAGGTTAATTAATGGAAAGTTAAAGAGAGGTAATATATATCATCATATTTGGATAGAGGTAAGGGAAAGGTTAAATAATTAATTATAGTACAAAATTACCATTTAAGATATTATATAAAATAAATTGATAATTGGGTTTTTAATAAAATATATAGGGCATAATTAACAAAATAAAATTTAAATTAAGCTAAGGAGTAGCTTACCTTTTCTTACACCCCAATTTGGGGAGTAAGAAAATTAGAGTTTTGAAGGGTAAGGGAAGGTAAAGCTTATCCTTCCTTACCTTTATGTACCATCGTATAACCTCATCCCAAATAAGGGTAAATGTAAACTTACCTCTCTTTACTCTTACTTACTTTTGCTTACTTTCAGACCAAACAAGTTGTTAAGGTTTGTTGTGAATGGCTTAGAGTGAGGAAGAAAAAAGGAGAGAGTTGGTTTGGAGATGAAGAGGCACAGCGGCAAAAAATAAAATAAAGAATTAGAAAGGATTTTAGGGTTTCGATCTAAGTTTTAGCGTTTTATATTATGGGTTTGGTTTAGTTTTTAGACACTTAAAACTGTAAACCAATCAATCAATTGTGGTGTATAATGTTTTAACACTACAAACCGAATCGATAATATGTTAGGTTTTTCACATGCAATTGACATAACAATTACTCAAATAGCAAGTAATGATAAAGCAGCAGAAGCAATAAATTGATAGAAAAACCTCTCCATACTAGTTTTACCAACTCAATCAAGTGTATGGATGGTTAGAAGTTTACCTCTTGAAGCGTGCTATACACTGGATCGTTGTAAGCCTCCCACATAATATTCTGAGCCTCTTAAGGAATACTCCTAGCCTCTCACGGATTGCTATATACTCCATAATACGAAATACTCAAGGCCTTCTGCGAAATCATTGGGTTACTGGAACCTCCCTACAGAATCCTCTGACAATCCGATTCTGACTTAAGGATGCTAAAGGCACTATCCTCTTCTTTTACACACATTTAGGGTTCGTTTTGAGCTAACCTAAAGTATGCTAGCACTCAAACGGGAAGCTAATCTGCCTTCCAAAGGCAAAAATGGAAAAGTCTAACCCTCCTTAGAAATGGTACGTTTAAAATGCAACAAAGAATGGGAGAAGAAACGAGTTTCAGTTCTGTTATCTTCTCTTGTTGATCACCCAATGAAACCCTTTCGTTTATCTTCAATTTCAGAAATGGAAGGCTAGATGATGAGCAAAATCAATTTTCGATTCTCCTTGGTCAAAACAAAAATAGAACAGAGAGCCAGAAGAGTTTTTCTTTTCTGTACTCTACAAAATGAATGGGAGGAGAGGAAAAATCATTTTTCCTTTTTACATGAATTCCTTTCATGTTTCTGACTCCCTTTTCTCAACAAAAATTGATTCTTAAAAGGTAAGATAGCATACCACTTCATCCTATCTTATCCTTTCTAGTATTTCACTTGTATTCTAATTCCCAATTGGAAAGAAGTGAAACATGGCATAAAATAAAAAAAGAATACCAAAATTCCTTTCCATTTGGTTTCTAATTCACAATTAGACCCAAATAGGAATTTGGTTTTAGGTCTAACCCAAAGCCAAATTGATTTTTGATTTTAAATCCAATTCAAAACCAAAACCCTCCCAATTTTAACTAAGTCCTAATCCAATTACATTTAATTTAATTAGACTCATTATTAATTAATTAAACAGTTTAACTAATCAATTAGGTCTAATATAAAACAAGCTTCTTAGATTAACCCGAATCCTTTTATGTTTGTGATTTTGAAGGCCTATTCAATGTTGGCAATTTACTTAAATATCATTTAAGCCCATAAGTTATAATTGGTCTCTAGCAAGACATTATAACTATCCAAATTGAAATCGAGTGTTATTCGAACGAATCAACAGAGCATATAACAATCTTATATAACTATTTGCCATTAATAACAATGATTAGCATAAGGCATGTCCTCGGTCACCCTTATTGTAACACCCCTTAATTCGATTATTTCTAACCAAACCAAGTTGTACCACATTACATATTGTATAGTATACAGATCATATTTATTACAAAACATGAGTACATTTTTTTCTTTTATTATAGCTTTACTTGTGTTGACTTTGACTTTAAAGTATATGCCAATCTATGTTCTTGTTCTGGTAGTACCCCAATGTTCCAACTTCTATACTTCTTTTGGAGACCTATAAGTTCAGAATAAACCAAACTTACTGAGCAATTACGCTCAGTGGATACTTTAACTAATAAAAAGCATAAACAAATTAAATGCACATGCATAAATTAAAAATATAATTTAAATATTAAATAATACTTAATAAAATATTCATCAAATAAAACTTGCTCTTTAAAAATAGATAAAATTTCATTATTTAAAATCTTACTTGATTTACTTGGTTAGCTATACCAGATATTTAGATAAACCTACATTAACTCATTAAATCACCCGAAGGCTTAACACCCAAAGGCTTAACATATGAAGGCTAAACACCTGAAGGTATGGATAACGGTCATCATCGTAAATCAATTTCAACGGTCGTCGCCGTAACAAATCAATAGCTATAAATAAATCACCGGGAATGATCGATCAACCCTACATTGATTTAGTTCAACTAAATTCTAGTAGAGCTTAAAATATTTTTCTCATAATTTCTGATGTTTCAAATCACACTTGCTTTTCTTTCATTCATCATTAAATTCAACACAATTAATTATTCCAAAATCATCATATTCAATATTTATTTTTATTCCAAAACCATATTTTATTCCAAAATTATTATTTTAATATTCATAGTTAATTTTTTAAAAAAATACTTTTACAAAATAAATCTTTCTTTATTTCAAATCTTATTCATAAAGTTATCTAAGTTATTTTAGGTACTTTGATTTTTCCAAAATAAACTTAGATATGTCTTAAACTAATTGATCTTAATTAAAATATTAATTTTATTACTACATAAAAATATTTAAGTAATAGTTTGTAAATACTTGTTTAAAGACTCAATTTATATACCTATATATACTTAAATTTACTTCTACAATATCAATTTTTTGTTTTCAAAATAAAATCACTTTTATTAAAATTTTGAAAACAATTTATACTTGCTTAAAACCCAATCTCTTATATAAATTCTCAAATATTATTTTTGCCAAACCACATGGGTGGTTTAGTCTATTAAGTAAAAATCTCAATTATTTATTTAAAACTCATCTTATATATAGAAACTATATTCATTTTTAAAATATCATTTCTTAATTAAATATATCTTTTAACAAAATATTAATGAATACTTAGAATTTTATTAATTTTACAAGAATATTATATTTTAACAAATATTAATGAATACTTACAATTTTATTAATTTTCCAAGAATATTAGTTTTGTCGTAACCATATGGATGGTTCCAACTATTTAATAAAAATCTCAATTATTTACTTTATTTTAAAGGTAAAATCATAAGATTCTTAATAAATCTTAAATAGAAAAATTATCATAAATTGCAAAATTAAATAAGAAATAATAACTTCAAATTAAATAATGCAAATAATAAAAATCATGCATAAAATAAAATTTTACAGTTTTTCACAGTTAAATTATCAAACATCGGTCTCCTTATGTTTCGGGACCTTATTCATTATGTCATCGAACTGTCCTTTGTCTTATCATTGTCCATATATTAAGGTCATATGGTATTGTCCAAAAATTCGTCCATCAAATTGTCCATTTGTGTCATATAATTATTTTTAATTGAGTCTCTTTCTAATTGTCTTAATTTTAATTGTTCCATTTGTCCAAATAAATATCCATTAAGTGTTAATCAATAAATTTTTATCAAATAAATAAATTAAACTCACTTTATAATTATTTCAGACTTAATCTCGTTATCCTTATATTTCGATTAAACCATTATAATATTTAATTTCAATGATAAATCAAATTACCCACCAATTAAACTATAAAATATTCATTTAATAATATTCCTCCCAATTGACAATTTATAATAATTATTTTATTAATATTAAACTTAATCTTAGCCTTAAATTAATTTATTAATACCCCAAAATTATTAAATTTTAATAATAAATTTAATTTATTATTTAATAAACTGATTAGATGAAATTGAAGAGTTAAAATAAGTTTTAGGGCCAATACCTAAAGAAAATATAGGCGGAGGGGTATATTTGAAATAAGGTAGAAACTTCATGGGCCACCGCGTAATTAACAGACAATTAGGGCACCAGAGTGCACATTCGGGGTCAAAACACAGTCAAACCTCGCGTTTTGGCCTCTGACCAGTTCAAATCTCGAACCAACTCGAGCTAACCGAACCAAACTTTGAATTGGATCGCGTCTTCTTCCTCTCGCCGCCAACCATTTATTTTATAGTTCATCCGAAATTTCAGTGGCTATTTCTGTAACACCCCTTAACCCGACTAGTTTCTACCCAAGCTAAAGTGTGCTACCACTAACATTACATGGTATACATAATATAGTTTTCAATTGATTACAATAAATTTACAATTACAAAACTGACTAATAAAAATTTTTCTATTTTCGTCTAGTGTCTGGTGCTTCTCTGGTCCTCTGTCTTGTATTCCACAGTATATGCCGAACTACGTGTTCTAGTGAGCTTGACTCTACTTGGATTATTCCGACTCTGAGTGAGTTTTTTTTCCGTAACCTATAAGTTTAGCAGACACTAAACTTGCTAAGCATTAAGCTTAGTGGGTACTTTACTTTCACTCAGTTCAATTTAACATATTAATTATTTACAGATAACACGTATGTCAAACAATAGCACAACATTGCAAACAAAGCATCACATTTCCACATCATAGCATATATATATATATATGCAATAAACAAAAGCAAAGTACCGAACCTGACTTAGCATCGATTTACTGATCGGTTGCATTCCGTGTCCCTGTCCATTTGCACATTTCCTTGCAAATCTAACTTAGCGAATACCATCGAAATTCTACTTAGTCTTTCATTTACTGTGATGCTTTATTACGTGTTAATTATATAGATTCAAAATATACTTAATTTATATTTTAACATTTTCCTCAATATCAGTATAGTATGCATTTATGTCTGTCTAATAATTACTTATTATTCCTTTTCTTGCTTTTACTTAGTTTTCTAATGTTACCGGGTAATTTTTCACGTCTATATCTTACACATTTTCATTCTTAAAAATTGACCAAACGAACAGTAATTTACTAAGTGAATAGTGTTTCACCAAATGAATAGTATTTTTCGATTTTACGACTATAAGTACTTTTCTTAAAAATATGCATAATCTATTTCCTATAGTCTAGCTGGCATCTTAAGTTATAAACATAACATTTTCTCTAACCTTACGAGGCCCAAACAAAACGTTATGACTCATAAATAGTTTCAAGTAATTTATTTATACTTAGCCATTTTATACTCTTGACTTTACAGAATTTCGCCAAAGTTCCCCCTATATTTTCTGGTCCCCAAATCGACGTAGATCACAATTTTCTTCATTAACCTGCACTGAAATTCGCAACAGAAACACTTCGGCAACTTTCTTATACTCTCACTCCTCATATAGAATTTAAATCAATTCCACACTTCTATAATCAACATACAACATAAAATCTCAAATGTTCATTATTTTCTCCTTTGTCGCTTATTTATTTCCATTTGCGCATATTCTGTTAATTTATTATAACTTCGTTTATACAACTCCAATTAAGTTAGTTCTTGACTTTCTTTAACCTTAACACATAATGTTATTATTTACATAAATTTTAGATTTAATTAAACTACGTATAATTTTCGATGCGACTTTAATTCCGACTTTTCTGCTTGTCAAATTCTCCTTGCGCATTAACTTAGTCACAACTCTTTCATTTAAGGTCTGAATGAAACGATTCTTGATTCACTAGTTAGCTAACACATATGGGCACAATATTGTCTTCTATCACAATGTCAAATTATGTCCATAAAAAATTCAAATTGTGAGCCTAATTTACTAGTCCTGTACTACCTAGACCTAAATTTCAGTTTGCAAACCTATTATTAATTCAACTATAACTTTTCATTTCTTGTCTAATTGAGTTGATTCTAATCTCTAAAGTTCACTAACATATAGGGGAAAACCTTTGGTTTTTTACCTCTACCTCAAATTATGTTGTTAACTTAGTAAAATTACTATCTAAAACTCACCCTTAATTCTGAACGTGTTCAGAGCACATCTTTTAGTTATTTGGGTATAACTTCCTACACATGTGCTTTCTGTCAAAACTGCTTTATAGAGATAAACTAGACATATAACCCTATATATTTTATGTTTTACACTTCTTTAAATTCAATCTCTATCATGATCAAATAATTGCTTAAATTCCAGTCTGTTTTGTTAGCCTAACTGGTCACGACAGCTTGCACGTCGGCCACTATTCCGGCCATAACTTTTGCTACACAAGTCCAAATAGGTTGGTTCTGGTCTTTATAGTTAGCTAAGACATATATCTACGACTTGTTTCATGAGATGGAGGTACTTGGTTTAAAGCATGACCGATTTACTATTTCAAATGTTCTCCATGCATATTTGCAAAGTGGATATATTGACGAGGCATGCAGGGTTTTCAGTGAGATTAGAGAAAAAGACAAAGTTTGTTGGACGACTATGATAGTTGGTTGTGCGTAAAATGGGAAAGAAGAGGATGCTTTGATGTTGTTCAATGACATGTTGATAGCTAATGTTAGGCCAGATAATTATACTTTCTCAAGTGTGGTTAGCTGCTGCGCCAAATTGGCTTTGTTTCGCGGCTAAGCTGTTCATTGCAAAGCATTGCTTATGAGCATGGATGAAAATTTGCTTGTGTCCAGCGCTCTTATTGATCTGTATTGCAAATGTGGAGTCACCAATGATGCTTGGTACGTGTTTACTATGATGCCAACTAGAAATGTGGTTTCCTGGAATGTCATGATCAGAGGTTATGCACAGAATGGAAAGGACTTAGAAGCCATAGCTCTTTATGAAAATATGTTGCAAGAAAGTATGAAACCAGATAATATTACTTTTGTGGGAGTTCTTTCTGCCTGCATCCATGCTGGTTTAGTTGAAGAAGGGAAGAGATATTTTGAATCGATGAGTAAACTGCATGGACTGGCTCCTAATTTGGATCACTATGCATGCATGATCAA